>JAMQGT020007669.1:0-11611 GCA_024447675.2 Pterophyllum scalare | reverse complement strand
TGCAGGTTGTTTCATGTCTTTGTGGTGAAAAATGAATTTAAAAAACAATGTCATGAGTGAGTTTGTGTTTGTAGTGGACGAGGCCTCGAAGGACTGTGAGAAGGACGTGAAAAAGGAAGCAGAGGCAGAAAAGAACGGCAAAGAGTCCGGGAAATCTGGCAGCGAGGTAAAGACGGGGTGCCGTGAATGAAATCAGGGTCTTTGGAGTTGAAAGGAAGATTTTTATTGTTCCGCGTGTCCGGCAGGTGATCGCCATCCCAGATGATGACGAGAAGAGTCCGTCAGCCGAGCAAGAGAAGAAGAAGAACGGGGAGGAGCCGATGGAGACGGAGAAACCGAGCAACGGCGAAACGGAGGGCGTGAAAGAGAAAGGAGAGAAGATGGAGGAAGGAGAGGGTGAGAAGAAGAGTCCAGGGGGAGGGGAGGAAACGAAAGTGCCCTCTGAGGCAAAGACGGAGGGGTCAGAAGTCAGACCTGAAGACTCAGAGGTCAAAGGTAAAACTAGTCACTCAGATTTCTTCCTGTTTATGATTTGGTTAGTTTTTTGTTTTTGTCCCTCATGATGCGTCTGATGTGATGAACACAGATTGTTCGAGACCTCATTCCTCGATATTTAACAGCTTCTACCTGGCAAAAATGGGTGTAATACACCTTTAGTTTGAAGTGGACCCATTCTAACCCTAACCCTTCTTATTCTAGTGGTGCTGTTCATGACTCGCAGATCAAAATTACCCTGACTTATGTGAAACTGGGCAGCTCCTCAGTTCATCTTCTGTTTGAAATAAGATGTTTAGCTCCTCCCCCTGTAACCCAGCTGCCTTCTGATTGGCTGCCCCTTGCAAAGCGGTTTGAAATGTTGGTGGGTGGAGCTTCTGTGTGTCCAGGTGGATGACCATATGAGGTCTGAAACTGAGCTTCCGGCTCACAGG
This sequence comes from Pterophyllum scalare, assembly GCA_024447675.2. Classification (NCBI taxonomy): domain Eukaryota; kingdom Metazoa; phylum Chordata; class Actinopteri; order Cichliformes; family Cichlidae; genus Pterophyllum; species Pterophyllum scalare. The sequence goes on along the minus strand of JAMQGT020007669.1, from coordinate 10,682 downwards.
ATTAATTGCAGGTACACGGACCTCATTATGTAAGAACCAGTACTGGAGCAGTGTGTATATATGGCAGGAAGTAAAGAAAGCATAATTGGTCTACTTGAATGAACAAAAAGAAGACTGTTGGTGAATCATAGTGGTCAAAATGTGTCTTGATTTTGTTCGTGTGCCAGATGAACTCAAAACCTGTCTCACATTCAGGATTATTGGACGTAAATCTTTGCTTGGTTTCCTTTATTTTAAAGATCTTCTTTCATTTAAGTTTCCCCAATAAATGTCATCTTAAAGGTAGACAAAACATTATATGTATTACTCTTATTTTGAAAGTTCAGTCCCTGCCAACCACCAGTTTTCCTTCCAGCTGATTCATGATTCCTGACTCCACTGTCTTAGTTAAACCTGGAAAACGTGGGCTACTTTGAAGACTGCACTCAGTCAGCTAAGGCTGTGATATTTCCAAAAGTTGTGTTATTTGCTAGAGTTATTTGCTAGAGTTACAATTACAGTCTCATAGTTTGGTCTCATTACTGATATAAACCTGAATAAATGTGTTCAGTCTGCAGAAACCTGTTGACGTGATCTTTAACCGCTCTGCCTTTACTTTGAAATTCTTTCTGTTGTGCAGCAGAAGAAAAGAAAGAAGAGAAGACAGAAAAGATGGACACCACTCCTCCTGCAGATGAAAAGAAAGGTACTGAAAGTGCAGCATCTCTCGGCGCTCTCTGATGCTCTGTCCTTAATTCTTGCTCCTCTTTCTTCTCCTGCAGACCTGAAGGAGGAGAAGGAGGCTCAGAAACCGGAGGACACTGCAGCCAAACTGCAGAACGGAGATGGCAGCAAAGAGGGAACGGCGATGGTCGCTCCCGCCGCAGCGAGCGGAGCCAGCGAGGAGAAGAAGAAGGCCAAGACTCGGTTCATGTTCAACATCGCCGACGGAGGATTCACAGGTACGCACGGGCTCAGGTGGAGGCACAAATCACTGTAATGTTTTCATTTCAACACCGACTCTTGTCTCTCTCAGAGCTCCACTCTCTGTGGCAGAATGAGGAGCGCGCCGCCACCGTCACCAAGAAAACCAACGAGATCTGGCATCGCCGCCACGACTACTGGCTGCTAGCCGGCATCATACAGTATCCTTTTCCCAGCAGCCCTCTGGTCTGTTTCTCCGGAGGAGGAACCTTTTAGCTCTTAACACTGAGATTAGAGTCTGTTGTTCCATTTGACCTTTACCTTCTTCAGACATGGATACGCCCGCTGGCAGGACATCCAGAATGACGTCAAGTTCGCCATCCTCAACGAGCCTTTTAAAGGAGAGATGAACAGAGGAAACTTCCTGGAAATCAAGAACAAGTTCCTCGCCAGAAGATTCAAGGTATGAATATAAAAAAAAAACGCATTTCCACCAAATGTTACAGGAAAAAACCTCCGTGTTCAGGAAAAGATGTGGATGAGAGTCCTGGCTCAGTTTGAGAAAAGTACACTTAAAATAACATGAAGACAGTTATTTGTTGTATTACAGGTTTTTTGGAAGTGTTCTTTAACTCTGCCGTCGCCGGCAGTCTGCAGAGCTGATCCAAAACCGAGTGCCGGTCGGTCGTCAGCTTTTTGCTCCTCAGTCGCTGCTCCTCAGTCTTTAGATTTGAAACCTTCTGACGCTGGGTGCAGGCTCTTTGGGGTGCAGGCAGGCAGTGACTGGCTGTGGCTCAGGAGGTAGAGCAGGTCACCTACTAATCAGAAGGTTGGCGGTTTGATTCCTGGCTGCCCTGGCCTGCGTGCCAAAGTGTCCTTGGGCAAGATACTGAACCCTAAGTTGCGTGTGTGAATGGTAGACAGTACGCACCTAGCTTAGTTTCATATGGAAGTGCTTGTATGAATGGGGGAATGCAAACGTTGTATAAGCTCTTTGAGTGCTCAGAGTAGAAAGTGCTTTATAAGAACTGGTCCATTTACCGTCTTTGGGTCACAGGCACTCTGTGAGGCTCTGCAAGACAGGGGAGATGGATTTTCGATTTGTGACTTACAGGGTTGTGCGATATTGACAAATATCCCAGCGTCATTGGGCGAAGGCAGGGAACACCATGGACAGGTCACCAGTCCGTCACGTGGCCAACACACGCTCGCGCACACATTCACACCTACAGACAATTTAGAGTGACCGATCAGCCTAACATGCACGTCTTTGGACTGTGGGAGAAAATCTGAGTACCCGGAAGAAACCCACACAAGCACGGGGAGAACATGCAAACTCCACACAGAATGGCCCGGACCGGGAATCGAACCCTTGCTGTGAGTGAAGATGACCCTTGCCTAGGAATTAAATCTAAGGCGGTAGACTGCGAGGTTGGCGATGTCTGACAGAAAGTCACCGTGTTAATGAGTGGAATTATATTTAGGTCAAAGGTCACGTGAGAAAAAACAATCTGCACAAATAATGTCATCCCACGAGCGCAGGTTATTTATTCCTTACGCGTAAATTCAACACTCAGCGGCTGTGCACACACGCGTGTCTGCTGCACACGCTGCTGCAGGTTCACGCACAGACCTGAATCCCACGCTCTGAAGAAACTGACTTTTCGCCGTTTGGGCGGAGCCTAATGTGATTGGTCACTTTGATGGACCAGGTTACTGCCTTAGACTGAGTTACACCACAGCAGCAACATGAGAGCGCAGTGGGTAGGTGCTCACCTTGCAACCGGAGGGTCGCTGGTCCGAGTCCCCATCTGAGCGCATGCTGTCGTTGTGTCCCTGGTGGGGTCATGTGGTCGGAGGGGCCGTAGGTGTGAATTGGCAGCCATGCTTCTGTCAGACTGTGGCTACATTAGTAGCTTACCAAGTATGATTGAGGTGTGAATGAATGGTGCACAGAATTGTAAAGCGCTTTAAGTACCATGAAAAGAGCTATAGAAGTCTAAGGCATTATTATTATTAATTATTATAATAAACCAGATTTACTCACAATGTGGAGAATAAAGTTTCCAGATTACCTATCAGTAGTTATTGTTTTCTGTCAAGTGACTTATGGCACCCTAACCCTGTCTTTTTAATGTGATTGAAAATATGAAATAACTTTATTTTTATGTGTTTGTATAAAAATGTATCCGTGTTAATGTGCTGGAAATCCTGTTACCTGTAATCCCTGCTCCTTCCTTACTCCTGGGTATGAGTAGGAAGCGTAGTATCTACAGGATGTTCCACACACATTTGTAAAGTTAATATCTCAATAAATATGCTCTAATTCGCATTAATATCTAGCAGACAAAATGCAGTAAAATCAACACTTTAATGTGCAGCTTTCCACTCGTCTGAAATTAGACGTTACAGAAGGAAAATGGACGTCCTTTAAGTCTTTAAATTAACCACTACGTTTTAACAGGGGCGGCTCCAGAAATACTTCTGCAGGTGTTAAGGGGGGTGGGGCTAAGCATTTTACTGAGGGTGCTGTGGAGGATCGTTTGTTCCTTCAGCTCTCAACACACACAGACACAAGCTATTTCTAGGGGGTGCTATGACTCTTTCAGGGGGAGCTATAGCGCCCCCTGGCGCCGCAACTGAATCACTCCTAAAACAATAGTGACGGTAGTGTTTTGTCCCCCGCTGCAGCTGTTGGAACAGGCACTGGTGATCGAGGAGCAGCTGCGTCGCGCCGCCTACCTCAACATGTCGGAGGACCCCTCCCACCCCTCCATGGCCCTGAACACTCGCTTCAGCGAGGTCGAGTGCCTGGCCGAGTCCCACCAGCACCTCAGCAAGGAGTCCATGTCCGGGAACAAACCGGCCAATGCCGTCCTGCACAAAGGTAAGGACGCCGAGCGGGTGGAGGTAACGATTAAAGCGGACGGTGCACGTGGAGCTGAGGCGCCGGTTCTCTGACGTGTTGAGAAACGCTTTTGCTGTGAGGCTCTCAGGTGTTTCTTCAGCTAGTCTGATTTAGCTTCATGGCTACATGATCAGTAACATGAAGCAACTTGAGCATGATTTTGACTCCCTCAGATTTTCTCACAGTAATTCTGTAGTTATCGTGGCGGCTCTGGGTGAGTATGTTTGTAATCATTAAAGGTTCAGTGTTACTTTCGGGCCTTTACAATAAAAGCACCCGATGCTGCATAATCTGAGCTACGGTGGCCGCTGTAGGACAAACCCCTCTGTAGTGAGTGCAGGCTGTCAGTCTGGTGTTTACCTCAGCAGATGTTCATGTCTGTGTACTCTGGAGGAGGCTGTAACACAGTCGGTGACACACTTCCTGAGAGAACGTTGGGCTCACTGATGGAGTGGGTCGCACTGCTGCCAACGATATGGGCTAAAGTAAAAGGAGAAGCACATCGGAACGACAAAATAAACCCTGCAGTCACTCAGAAATGACTCGGCACCCAACATCTGCTCACTTCATGCAGTCGGAGAACAACTCTTTTTTTTCTTTTTCTCTCAGTGCTGAAGCAGTTGGAGGAGCTGCTGAGTGACATGAAGGCGGATGTCACCCGCCTGCCTGCGACCATCGCCCGGATACCGCCGGTTGCAGTCCGACTCCAGATGTCTGAGAGGAACATCCTGAGCCGCTTGGCGAGCCGAGCACCTGAACCACAGCCACAGACACAGCAGGTAACACACACACACACACACACAGACCCACCCCCAGGACGTTACAGAGTGTTTTCCTGAACTCTGACCCCCACCTTTCCGTTCCTCCTCCATCAGATGTCACAGCAGTAGACTGAACCTCAGCTCTTTACCTCGAAAACCACCCCCTGCCTCACCTCGACATTCCTGATTGGTGCACAGGAGAAAGACGGACTGCGCACCTCAAGCTTGAAGCCACGCCCATTTTTTTTCTAACCCCCCACCCCCCCAAAAGGACTTTAATGAATTTTTTTTTTTCCTCTGGAGGATCAAATCCCCCTCCCACCCCCACCGAGAATGAGGCTGTGGACAGAAAAGCTGTTTTATTTTTTCCTCCTTTTTTCAGCTTCTGTATTAATATTATTGATATAATGTTATTATGATGGTTTTTTTTGGGACCTAAATGAATAAAAAAATTAAATAAAGTTCTTTGTTTGAGCTTTAGTGGTGGGAAAAAACCCCCGGAGATCAACGTTCCATGAACTCGTTTAACTTTTTAGTAAAATTTTCATCTCTTTCCTCCTCGGTGTAAAATCAAAGGAGGAGGTGTGGTTCCCACCGCCCTGCACATGGTGGCAAAAATCAGCGAGCCACGGCTGATGTTTTTGTGTACCCGCTGTTGAAGCTTTCCGGAGGTTATAACTAATGTTTTTGTTCATGTATCCAGTAAAAACCTCCAGCTTGTGATTTGTGCTCTTATCTTGAGCTCTTTGGTCGTCAGTGTTGGTGTTTTGGGTGGAGCATGGGCGGAGGGCTGCGTTATCAGCCAGCGAGCCTGCTGAGTAAGCTGCATCCAGGTATCTGCTCGTTAGTGCCAGAGACGAAACCTGAAACCTGCGTTCTTCGTAATGATCAGCAGGGGGCGACATTGAAGCGCGATGGTCCTCCCTCAGTCGCTAATGTCAGGATTACTGGCCCTCGGAGGACTAACGGTGTGCAGTGCCCTCCACCTTCAGCTCCGCCCTCTCCTCAGTGTGAACTTCACTAACCCGTGGGTGAAGCCACAGTGGCCGTGACATTTATACTGTGAACAAATAAGACCAATAAAATACCTGAATTTTACCAGAACTGACGCACAAACTTATTAGGTGGCGTGCACATCAGACACCATGAGACACTTGCTGGCCACTTTATTAGGTACAGCTGCTTGTTAGGACAAATATCCAGTCAGCTGATCACACAGCAGCTATTCAGACATGCATCCGTGGTCGATATGGCCTGAAGTTCAAGCATCAGGATGGGAAGAAAGGTGATTCAAGAGACTTTGAATGTGGCATGGTTGTTGGTGCCAGACGGGCTGATCTGCTGGGATTTTCTCTTCAGAGTTTAGAGGATGATCTGGAAAAAAATATCCACTGGTAATATCCAGTGGGCGGCAGCTCTCTGAAAATGCCTTGCTGATGTCAGAGGAGAATGACCAGGCTGCTTCAAGCTCGTTACAGCCGAGGTGTGCAGAAGAGCATCTCTGAACGCGCCACGCGTCGATCCTCAAAGCAGATGAGCTACAGCAGAAGTCCACACTGGGTGACAGTCCAGAGAGCATGAAGACGATGGCATCTCCCTCCAGTCATCCTCAGCCTTTATCCACACCTCGTCCGGTGTAGACGCCCCTAACACCCAGAGGCTCTTACACTGCCACTGCAAGCAGACTCGGGGGTCGCAGAAGGGTGTAACAGTAGAAGCTACCTGAGCATGTCCATGCCTTCATGGCCACAGTGTACCAGCTTCTGATGGCTGCTTCCAGCAGGATAACGCAGCACGTGACGGAGCTCAGATCATCTCAGACTGGTTTCACGAACATGTTCTCTAACCCTCCACAGTCAGCGCCTTCAGGATGTGGTGAAGATTCATATCATGGATCTGCAGCAGCTGTGTGATGCTGTCATATCATTGGACCAAAATCTCTTGATTGTTTCCAGCACCTTGTTGAATCCGTGCTCAGGGCAATCTTGTTCAAGCAAGGTGTACCTAATGAAGTGGCCTGTGAGTGTATTTATCAGGTAGTGGAATTAAACAGCATTCATTAACCCCCCCAGGGTCAGTTGAGTTTTTCCAGCATTTTCTCCAACTCACAGCAGAAAGTTTGAAAATCAGTGTGAGGCTTCACATCCCCGACCCACGGTGCCCTCTGCTGGATGTTAGACACACGATGAAGCAAAGCCTTAAAAACCTGTAATCAGGCTCATCAATATTAATGACATTAAATCAGCACAAACACGATGTGTGTGCAGCAAACACAAGTTTATTTGAAACTCCAGGCTGTTCTGTTTCATCCAGCAGTACAGAAGAAACACCGATGATGATGATGATGATGAAGAAGTCGTTTATTTGGTTAGGTTAAAGTTCAGCTTCAAAGCTCCTTCACACACAGAGGAATCCGATTCAGGCTGAACACAGAAACATGGTGAACATTCAAACCACACACAACACAACTCGGGTCGGGTCACTACACACAGACGCAGGAGAGCGATTCATTTGTGCTCAGTCGCTGTACTGAGAGGAGGTTTAACCGAGGAGAGCAGGTACAGGTTTAAAGCCCGGGTAGGAACCCAGACTCCTCCCCTTCCTCTGGTTCTCAGCCAATCACGGCTCGTTTCAGACACACTGAGCAGCATGAAGAGCAGAAAAGTCCCGACTGCACAGATTACAACAAGCTCCTGTGATTAACATGACCTGACAGGTTCAGCCGATGCGAAACAAACCGCTGTGAGAGGCTCAACATAGTCAGGCTTTCTCTGCATTAGCTGGCTCAACCAAGCCTAAAGATGGAGAGGGTGGGTGGTCATCGGCAGGATTTCTGCATCAGCCTAAAAGAACGGACCAACTGAGTTCACTACTTCAAATACTGGCTGCAGTCAAAAAGTCCAAAACACGAGCACCTCTGTCATTCCCTCTTTCCTGGACCTCTGTGGAAAACTGTGGAAAAGGGAGCGCAGAGTCCAGAGCACTGACAGCAGACTGTTTCATAAGGAGGGGCCGGGTGGACGTTGTTTTATCACAGAATTACCAAGAGAAGAAGAAAATACAGTCGATGGAAAGTGAACTAATTTCTGTTCCTGGTGGCCGGATGATCCGTTCCAACCTTGAACTCACCGATCATCTTATATTTAAATCACAGCAACATCTCCAGAAGAAGCAGTGAGAGATTTATGCTATTGTGAAACTCAGCCGCGATTCATGTGATGCATTTCTGTTCATTTCTGTCGATCCTTTATTTTTGGGAACAGTCTGTTAGCACGCTGCACTGAAGTGTTTTCCTTTGTGTCTCCTCTGCTAAAGGAGGTAATAAAGGAAGCACTGAGGCTCCTTTCCTTAGACAAATGGAGTATTCGCCTGCGTTTCTGCAGCTGTGCAGTAACTCTCACTGCTTCCTGTCCCTGTGACTCGGCTCAAAGGTGGTTTTAGCTTCTCTAATTGTTTTTTCCTTTGTACACGTTCTCTACACGAGAGAAAAGCTAACGGCAGCAGGAAGCACAGTGTTTACACCTGCGGCAGGCTTAAAAGTTTCTAAACCGAAGCTGCTGTCAGACTCAGGAAACCGGCCTCATGCAGAGACACAATAAGGAGGTAGTGGAGCACGTTATGTGACCATGCTTGGAGGCTTTTGAGGAAGAGGAGGACGAAGAGCAGGAGGAGCGCTGAGGAGAGGCTGGATTTGGCTTGCTTGGTGGTGCAGACTCGTCCTGCGTCCTGCTCAGTAGAAGAAATACACTGAGGACAGCAAACACAGACATTCATCTCTGAGTGAGGTTCGCAATGAAAAAGAAGCCTTGAAAACATTTTCAGGGAAAACGGCAAAAGGACAATAAAGCTACAGCTGGACAGGACTGTCCATCAAAAAACATGTTCGAGCTCGTCTCCTCGTGCACCTCTGGACCGACTTCTGCTCTCCTGTCTGTGTCAAACTGATCTGCAGACACCAAATACCACTCCGTCACAGATGTAGTTTCCGGGCCTGGAAGGACAGCCACAGGGAAGTTTAAAGCTGCATTATTTCTAATGGCCAGCAGGAGGAGACTACACTCCAGAAAGAGGTCAGACTGCACTGAAGTCTACGAGAAGACCGGCCTTCAGCCGCTTTGGTTAGTAAACACTCCTCAGGAAAGGAGTTACGGGTTACAGTGCCCTCAGCTTCTCAGTCACATCCACCCCCAGACTATAAAAAGATGGTCGTAGCTTCCAGGTCAGAAAAGGAACCTAAAAGGATTTTCTGGCTGTCACCCGTCTGAGATTTTACCGATGGCTTTATGGGCTCAGTCGGTCAGGTCTGGTTGAAAACATGAAGTTTGTGATGATGGTCGTTACTAGAGTCAGAGGGATTATCCAGATGATGCTCGTTGGTGTGTGTGTGCCCTCAGTGTCTCAGTCACATCCACTCCTCTCGTTTCACATCCATTTTTAAAACACTCGGACTCCAATGGCTCCACTAACCACTGGGGGACATCAGGGTCACTAGGTCCATTTTTTAATATACACTTTATTTCCAGGCCCACAGCTAATACTTCAAGGCCAGGAAGTGGAGCAAGCCCCTCCTCTTCTTTGGATTGTTTGTGTGCTGTGATTTTGTTCCCTATGGTCCGACTGTTGCAGAGTTTTACTGCATCACCCTAAAGCTTCAGAGGGAGAACATTCAGCACAAACCACCTGAAATCTGCCTTGTGGTAAAATACGCAGCCCCCTTTGCCATCGGTCCAAATCAGCAGTGTGTCTGCAACCTCTCCTGAACATGAAATCTAAGCTGAAGGTTGCTGCAGGACGACCTCCAGGAAGATACTGAAAGTGGTCCACAGGTGCACATGAGGAGATCGAGCAAATTTATGAACAAAAAACAAAGAGCAACATGCAAAAATGAGTGAAAGCGTTATTTTACTCACAGAAAATGACGCCGACAAATATAACACCTACAACTGCCATGATGATCATCATCTGGAAGAAACAAGATAAGACATCAGAAACAAAACCAGAGCTTAAGAAGGAGAAACAGCCCTTTAATTTCACCCAACCACAAATCCATCCATCCTCTGCAGCCACTTCCTCCGGCTCGGTGGTGGTGGTGGTGGTGGTGGGGGGGTTAGGGTTAACGTTAACCCTGTCCCTCAAAGATATATGATTTCTCCACATGATGCCTCCACTGTGTCCTTGGTCTGCCACGGGGCCTGTTCCCAGCTGGACATGCCTCCACCTCAGCCGGCTCGTTGTGAAGGAGCTCTGGTTATTCTTTGAACCATCTCATAAAGATGAAAGTAAATGTACTTTAAAAAAAATTTTGGAAGCAGGACTTTAAATTGTAATGGAGTACTTTTGGAGGGCAATCTTAGCACTTTTATACCAAAGAAAAGTGAGTCTCCGGCCTATTTTCCTCCTCTTGGCGTTTCTCCTGTTTGGGACTGTGCAGAGCACTGTGGTCCTGGCCAGAAGGAAACTTTCAATCTAATTTTAAGCATGAACTGTGCATTAGCAGCATGCAATAATTAACTATAATACCAGTTTATTTAGCTACAAATGAAGAATCTCAAATGTTTCAGTGTATCAATGTACTTCATGTAGTTTTAGTAGTTTGAGCTTTCTCATGTTAAGGAAAGCTTTTAACACAACGTGAAGAAACCATACTGACTTCATATGCTGACGAGACATCAGCTGAAGTTCTGCTACAGCTGGGCGCTACATTTGTGTAGCATCACTTTGTAACACAAGATGGCGCAGCGGCTCAACATAACCTTTATTTAACCAGTAAAAAGAAGACATTAACATAAAATGGTGTCCTAGCAAAAGACAGACTTGGAAATGTGGGTGGGACTACAAAGAAACATCCAGAAGCACACGTACTCTGGTGAAACACTGACCCCTGGTGGCGAAACGTTTTGTCAAGTTTTGCAGAAGGTAATTACAAAAAGGATCTTTAAAGGAGACCAATCATGTTTTTACTTATTTTCTGTCATGTATTTATAGACCGTCTCAGTGGTGGATGCCAAAACTTCAGATTCAATTCAATTCAATTTTATTTATATAGCACCTAATCACAACGAACGGTCGCCTCAAGGCGCTTTGTATTGTGGGTAAAGACCCTACAATAA
>JAMQGT020007668.1:0-13606 GCA_024447675.2 Pterophyllum scalare | reverse complement strand
GCATTTGAGCTATTTTGTATTTTCATTGTATTGTTTGCAATGTCAAACATTCGCTGTGTTCTGATGTTATATATCATATGCGCGGTATTGTTAATCTACTAAACTGAGGCTGTACCTGCATCTAGTGCTGCGCAGTCCAATTTATTCTATTATTCTATTTTTGCTAATATTTTTCCCTTTTTTGAGTTAAATATTTTTGAGATAAGACTTTATTGGCTTTTGGAGTTTATATTTTCTTGTTGTTCCTCATTGATGTCTCATGATGTTCGTGCGCATCCTTAGTATTACAAATATTTTGCACATAATGCTGCTATTTTGTGAACAGTTGGCTGATGAATACAATATTTAAAAATGGTATTGTAAGTTGAGTTTTTATTACATGATAGTTAACAGTTAATAGTACTCCTGCACCTGACAAATAAAGTTTCAACAAACTAAAACTAATAAAAACAAGAAAAATCAGTCCTCAAAACTAAGCCAATTAGAGAAAAAAAAGTTACAATGAAATCAAACTAAACTAAAATATAAAATCCAAAACTAACCTTGAATCAGAGTAGGTGTTTCTTCTTTTACTGGTTGGCACACCTCCGACTCATTATCACTCACCAACCATTTTTAACTCCTGGTCTTCTCTCGCCCGACTGCCAGATTGTTAAACTATTCAGTGGTAGAGTTGCTCGGCTCTTTTCGAATCTTCTACTTTTTTATGTTTACCTATTACCAAGCCTCAAATTTATACTCACCTGCCATGTACTTTTTTATCCTAGGAAACCTAGCCACCCCGCTACCCTACCTGCCCATGCCATTCACAGTTTGTCTGCTGGAAGAAAAAACTCCTGCAAAACAAAGACTAACCAGTGGGAGTGAGCTACCAGTTGTGTTGCTTTGGAAATCATTTGGCTGTTTTGAACTTCAGAAAAGTTGGACTTGTGTTTTTGCAGATTAATGATTTCTGGATTGGACTTTGAAGAACTTTTTGCCCTGTTATACTCACCCTTTGTCTTCATTAAAAACTTTTGAACTTTGAGTGTTTTGCCTGTGAGTCTTTCTTACTAAGTCACAACAGAATCTGTCTGCTCCTTGCAGATCTTTGCATTATCCTTCCATTTTAGGCCATTTAATTTGCTTAAAGGAGGAAATTCACATATCCTTAACTTACACAAGCCACCTGTACATTGACACTCAGTTTACTTACATGTACCATTTATTTTTATGTCTTAAATTCATCTCAGAGTGTTAACCCTTAAAATCAAATTTCTGGAGGAAAAACTGTCCTAGTCCAGTGTATTCCTCATTTAAATATAAAAGTTTCACCTTGTCACATGATAAACACATGAATTGTTTTCCAAGGAAGAAATTGTTTTCTCCACAATAATCCATCTGTTCTAATAGAATTCTGCTAAATGCAGCAGTCTAAAATGAAACCAGTGAGTGGGAAAAACAAACAAACATACAGCTCTACTGTTTTATGCCTTTTAACAGAAATTTTTACCTGTTATTACAACTCATTCAAAGCTGCTGTGTTTTCAGCTATAACAGCCAGTTCTCTCATTCATGTCAGTATAATCAGCAAAATATATCTGAACAAAATTCTGGAGCTGTGCTTTGCTCCATGGACTGCATAATGTATCTAAAAACAATACAGGTGGCTTAGGTAAGTGTATTCCAGTACTTAACAGGCGTTGTTTGCTGACTTCACGGTAATGCTCACAAATACAGCGTGTGGCTCAATCAGCACACTTCTGTCACCCGGACAGCAGCCACCCACGCCGTCCACTTACTGTTAGAGGTCAGTCTGTTCTCACCATTTTATTTAACTAGTTTTTCTGACTGATTATCAGAACTTATATTTTTAAGTGACAAATTAAAGCAAGTTAAATTAGCTAGCAAACATGAGCAAAATTCGTACGTAAATTATCAGTTAATTCACACATAAACAGAAAATAGCTGGTTTCACATTTCACAATGATTTCAAAGTGAAATTAATAAAACTCACCTTAATTATTAATTTGTTGGATGGGTTAGGTGTGTGTGCTTTAGCTAGTTTTTCCTTCTGTCCTTTACTTTTGGCAGTTTATCTCGATGAGCAGTTTGTCTAATGTTAAGTGGACAGAAGCAGGTAGACTTTGATACCTTGCTCAGAGCCCATAATGTGTCCTTAGGGTGCGCACTTGCACAGCCTGGAGAGATGGGAAAACATAACTATGTAACAAGGGTCTTAAAAAGGGTTGCACATTAAATTCAAGAACTTACGATCACTTTTTCAAAGTACTCATTTTTAGTTTCAGATATGAAATCATTTCCTGCAGAACTCCATCGACATCCATAAGCTGCAAAAGAATATCGCAAATTTATTAATGGAGCTATGGATTTAAGATCATGATCAGTTTCAGTGACAGTCTCACTAATCAGTCTTTTTTTTTTTAACATTTTAATGATCAAATACTAAAGCACTTGATCTAGCTTTAACATTATTTACATTAATAAGAATATGCATTAGAAAACATGAAAATTAGCTCTGTTAAAAGTGAAAAGCAGAGAAAGACAGAGAAAGAGAATTTATTTCAGTAATACCAGTAATGTACTTTATTGCTGATCCAAAACTGGCATGTTCTTTAATCTATATTTATTAAGTAAACTAGCGACAAATTGCCATAATTTGAATCATATATAAAATCATAATTTTAAAATTTCATGATCCCTAATACTCATGCCAGATGGTTTTATTTTTCTGTTTATTTGAGAGCCCCCCCCCAAAAAAAAAAAATAAAAATAAAAATAAATAAATAAAAAATTCACAAATCATACCTCTAAAGGATCTCTTTACTAAGAGGAACCAAGTTTCCTCTAGCACACCTCTATTGTTATAAATAAATTATTTCTTTCACACACATGAAAATTTAACTCTTCTTGGATGTATATTAAGTAATTAAAAATGATTTTTTTTTCAAATTTTATGCTGTGGCTGACTGAAAACTCTAAGTAACAATGCACTTTGCAAAAGTCTTGAACCAATTCTCATTTCTTTGTTTTGCTTCCAACGTGCCAGACTTTCTTGTAATTCTTTTTAGTATTCTTGCACATTAAATTCTCCAGCCTTTTGGAAGGTCTTTCATAGCTTTTGGCTGCTGTTTTATTCCTTTTCAGTTCAGTTCATGCAGCTGACCATTTTCAGAGGAATGAACCAATTTTAGAGTGCATCTTTAGGAACTTTGTTACTAGCATTTGTCTCTTAGTTGAATCTAATACAATTAAAAATTAACATTGCAAGAAACAATTTTGAAAAAAGAAAAAGAAAGAAAAAAACTTGTCTTGGCTTGCTGACCATGGCAATATGTGCCATATGTTACCAAGAGTTTGCACTGCACTGGATTTATTTAGGTAGTGGGACTATAAATTTCAATTTATATTAAAGTGTTATAATAAGATGGAACTGCTAAATTATTAATTATCTCCAAATTTACAGTATAAAAGGTAGCACCAGCAAACTTTACTCAAGGTTATGTAGCCTATGTCTGATTCAAATGGCCCACGAATTCATCCGATTTGTAAACAAATCTGTCTTATGTGTAAGTCAGATAAAATCTGATACGTGAGAGTTTGCTTAGATAGTAGATATTGGAATTGGGCGTGGACACAGCTAAGGAGGGCTTTAGTTCTAAACTCATCCAACTTATGCGATCACATTTAATTGGAAATGCATTACAATGGAACCAGATCTTTCATCCGAGGTAGGTAAAAATCTGTCGTGTATGATCCAATTTAGGAGATGATTTTTATTTGAATTAACAAATTAACAGACCTGCAGAAGCAATCTGACCACAGCAAAAATCTGATTTGTGTGACTTCAATTTAAACGTTTACTGTAGCTTGAGATTAGAGAGTGTGTGTGTGTGTATGTGTGTGTGTGTGTGTGTGTTGGGTAGAGGGGCAATAATCAGGAACAAAAGAAAAGCAGAGTCCACATTTATTACATGTCAAACTAATAATGCCATTTATTTACTTAAGTGCCCATGTGGTAAAACTATCAGACCAGTCAAAACTTGAATTTCTGAACATCAATCAAATATATACAATCATGGAATCAACTAAGTATTAAGAAGAACACAAGGACTCCACCCCATCTAACTTGCTGCTTAAGACATTGTTCCACATGTTGTATGCACTCTGTAATGACAGGGTCATCTGTGGTATGTTTTGTCTCTTTTAAAGGAAGTGCATATTATTCTACATGACAAAGTTATATAATGACATAAAAATAAATCATAAATGCCTGGTTAATGACATGTAGACATTTTTCCACATATATTAATTGTTAGCTTTGTATTATGTACAATTGGAAATAAATGTTTGTGCCATGTTGTGCATTAAAATGTTTTCACAGCACCATAAAATATTCTTTACTCTAATGTGCCAACCAGTAGATGAGACTATAAATGAAATGTTTATATAAGTGCAGCAAATCACAACAAACAGCTGCCTCAAGGCATTTTATATTGTAAGGTAAAGACCATACAATGATTACAGAGAAATCCCAACGGTCAAAACGACGCTCTATGAGCGAGCACTTGGCAGCAGTGGGAAGGAAGACAAAATTTTAACAGCAAGAAACATCTGGGAGAACCAGGCTCAGCGAGAGGCAGCAATCTTCCATGACCGGTTGGGGGTGATGGGAGGGATACAGGACAAAAGACATACTGTGGAAGAGAGCCAGAGATTAATAATAATAATAATAATCACTAATGATTAGTGACCCACAACGCTGCCCTCAGGTCAGGCAACAGAGCTCTTATATAGTGCTCAAGCCGACCTGAAAAGCGGAAGTATAAAAAAGCCAAGGAGGAGAATAGAGTCTCACCTGTCCAGCAACAGCACACGGGAGGTTGGCATACAGAACAGCTGAAGGTTTTTTAGGGAGCTTTTAGGACAGATAGTAATGAATTACAATAGTCCAGCCTACAAGTAATAAATGCATGAATTAGCCTTTCAGCATCACTCTGAAACAATATGTTTCTAATTTTACAGATATTGCACAAATACAAGAAAGCAGTCCTACATATTTGTGCATGTTCTAAAACCTGTCCCAGAATCTACCAGGCTCCAACTACAGTTAGCATGTATTGCCAATCCTGACCTTTTCTATGCGGCACTAGAGTCTGCTGTGACTTGGCCGGTCTCTTACACTCTGTCCTAACCACCACCCTCACATATACACCTGCAAAATAGAAGCATAAACACACCTTTTTCTTAATGAGTGTGCTTGCTTACAAATGTGACACACAAATGCACAGTATTGGATATGTTTAAAATAGCCTAATGCATGCATGAACATAAAAACATCCACATGTGCAGTGACACATGAGGAGAGGAGGAGAAAGACTGTGACATTTAAGAAGCTTTTCCTTAGTGCTTTGTACCCTGCCTCCCAGGAGACCAGCGGTGGGGTAAAAAGCTAATGGCTAATACTCTGGAGGAGATAGTGATAGACGTATTTAACAAGGAAGCTGCTTAATAACACAGCATCAGCTTGGGGAATTACAGCAGGTGTCTGTGCATGTGTGCACTTGGCAGTGAAATGTCTTTACTAGTAGAAATATAAGTAAATGTCAAGTTCAAATTTTAAAGAAATAAGAAACAAAATAGTGGATTTGGAAATGTGCAGTTTTGAGGCTAAAAATAAAATCTGGATGTAACCATATCTACAATGGACATAATGTTGATAAAAGAGATCATCAATCATGAAAATTTTCTAGCTAAGGAGGTCGTACAACATGACTAAAAGAGCTTGTCAACTATGTTTAAGTAAAACATCCATGTATATCTGTTATGGTTTTCAAATATATTTGTAATTAACGCACATTATTTTGTTGCTACTGTTAGTTTGAGGACATACTGCAGGGTAAGCTGGTAGCTTATTAACGAGAAGCTTCTAATGTGGTTAACATACTATGCAGACTATATATAAAAGATGGGCGTGTCCACAGTTAAGTCACCCATTGGTTTTGGAGTCTGCCTTTTGTTTTAGCCGCCACAATATTTTGTAGCCATTTTGTAACCATATTTGAATGAGAGGGTGTGGTGTTAATTATCAGCCAACAATAGCAAGCTTGCTAGCAAAATGCATGCAACGACTCTGAGGGTCAGAGTAAATGGTAATTGGACACTTTTCTACTCGAGGGGAGGGAGTTTTTCCTTCCCACTGTGTCACTAAGGGTTCGTGTTGATTGTTGGGTTTTGTCTGTTATTATTGTTGGGTCTTTTCCTTACAATATAAGGCGCCTTGAGGAGACTGTTGTGATTTGTCGCTATAAAAATAAACTTGAAGAACTTTTTTATACACCTGAACAGCTAATATTCACACTGCAATGATCACATTGGTAAGCAATTTGGGGTTCAGTATCTTACCCATGGATACTTAGGCATGCAAACTAGAGTAACCAGGAATTGAACAACTAACATTCCAGTTAATAGATGACCTGCTCTACTGCCTGAGCTACAGGCACCTTTAAATAAAAGTGCAAAAAGTAGCTCCTTTCTCCTTTTACTAACCTCATTTCCTTGACCTCAATGAAAACATCATCAAGGTCAAGGAAAGGTGGGTAGGAAGATTCATAAGGATTTAGGAAGAGAGAAGACCAGCGCACAGAGAATCTGAATGACCTTACTGAGATCTCCTTAACAGTATGAGACTGGATGTCCTCTGCGTTGAAACTATTACGTGTATAAGATGGACTACAGAACACACATCTTACCTCACCCTACTGCTGTCTTATGGTATTGATTTACACAGATCATATAACCAAAGACAGCCTGCGAAAAATATCACTTTTTATTTTCAAGAAAAGGGAATATGTAGGTCCACATTTACTGATAGTATTCTGTCCTGGCTCTTGCATTCATACAAGGTACAGACAGAAAGCTAACAAGAGTAAAATGAGGAGCCAGACTTTCATTTAGGATTTATTAAAGAGGCATAGTGTCAGTTTTGAGACCAAAAGTCATGGACAGGGTACTTTTGCGGTTGGCTCGTGGCATAAGCATGATCCCCTTCCAAGAAGAGAATATTTAAATGAACCTGATTTGCACCCAAAGTGATCCACTCAAAGTGTATCAACACTTTGGGTGGATGGCTTGGAGCTGTGAGCGCAGTGCGAAAACTTGGCTCTGTTCTAATACTTCACTCAGTCCTCATGCTGAGTATTTCGAGCTGAGCTCTGCTTGTTCTGCACCGCAGTAATACTGAGCTTCTCCTGAAAAAGAACAGAAATTTACTGAACTAAGCTGTCTTTTTCTCAGCAGTGTGCACACAGCGACTGACTTCTCTCTGTTGTATCTGAAATGAACCAAAGTGAAATGTTGTTGAAAATATAACTACTAGTAAAAACTTGTTAGTGTCTTAAATTAATGTCTGAATGTTACAATGCATGACACAGTAACAGTACCTTCATTACCACAGGGATGGCTCGTGATCTGACAGTAAATAATGTCAGATGTTAAACAGATCCCAATGCAGCTCGTCTGGATAAATCATGCACTCCACCTCAGGACCTCACACATGCCCAGCGATTTTTATCAGAAGAATTACCCTTGATATCAGAAGGATATTGATTCTCCCTCAGCCTCCTCTCATTAACCTGAATTGCCTCAGTATTTTCAGAGAGAAACACATGCATAAAACCCGAGCTTACGCTGTACTGTAAGTTCAGATTTTATGCAGACCTACATCACTCTCTCCCTCATCAGGTCTGCTGTTTTGTGAGCTGTGAATTTGTGCTGCTCTTGGTAGAATGCTGGTTATTACTGAAGTTAATTGGCTGAGTCTTTGCATATAAATTAAATTGCATTGTTAGTAGATCACCCTGTGGCTGCAGCATCAAAATAACTTGGCCTGCTTAGTAAATCTGCCCTATAGCATGTAAAATTTAATACATATATTTTTTTTTTGTATGTTTCTGCTGCACAGATTATCCAGTTTAACTCCTCTCCAACTCCTTGTTTAGGATCTCTATGACTGAATTAAAATTCTCTCTATCAATTACTTATCCCAGCTGACCCAAAGTAAAAATAAATAAATACTAATACTAATACAACGGACTTTAAAAATCCAAACTGAATTTTACAGAACCTTGAATGCACTTTGATCGATAACATAGATTATAACATAGATCAATAACATAGATTTAGAGAGCTTGTATAAATTTGTTTATGCAAGGAAACTTGAGCAAGAAGCATATTTGCTTACAACAGGCATCCAACAGAGTTCAGGTTTGTGTTTAACCGTATGTTGTTGGAAATTCAAGACATTTTAGCAGGTTAGGGCATGACATGGAAAAATGCCATTTTGACTAACATTTATATGATGTGGGCCACTTCATCAGTTTTGTTGATCATTTTCATTAATTTTGCGATGCATTTTTTTCCGCTCAGTATATCCTATGTTAAAGGAGGTAATAAAGGGAGCCCTGAAGCTCCTTTTCTTAGTATTTGGAGAATTAAAGTCTTATTATGGCTGCCACACAGATCCTTCTGGCTCACTTCTCTCAATTAGAAACCTTCCCAAGAAAGATGGACTATTTGAACATGCCTTACAGGTGTGACAGACAGACAAGCTGATTAGCTAAAATGCCAGAATTTTCACTCATGAAAAGTCATGAAAACCCAAACATTTTGGATGATCTGTACCTCACAGATTATTTGTCCAACAATTCCAATAAAGATGCTCTAAAAGGAACCAGCGGCACAAACTCAGTGAAGAGGTCCACTCCAGTAAATCTTATAAGTGGAGGTGAAGCCAAGCAGACAACCAGCAGCTACAGCTCCCTGTATCAGTAGAGCTATCAAAGTCGACAAATGCTTAACCCAATAACAGTATCCAGATTGTTGAGTTAACGTAGGTAAAGATCCTGCACTATAATGGGAAACCACAACAATCTAACAATCATCTATGAGCAAGCACTTGATGACGGTGGGAAGTAAGAACTCCCTTTTACCAGCAGGAGAGGTCCAGGAGAACTTGGCTTAGGGAGGGGCTGACAACTGTTACATCTGCTTGGGGGCTGAGGGGAAAGAGAAGAGAAAAAGAGCCTAAAAAGACCAAGGACAAAGTACAAACTGTTGGAGAGCGATGACAAAAGATAATGACATGGAGTAGCAGTATGTAAACACGTGGAGGGAAAAGGTGTGATTGGAGAGGAAAGACGAAACTACCAGTCCAATTCATACCAAATTTCCACAAAAGCTGGCCAGTTCCCTCTAGATCACCTGATTATATTTTTGCCATAATTGGGTCCAGGTCAGAAATCAAGTTTTTCTGAAAATCTTGTGAATGCAATAACTTAAGAAAGATGTCACCTAGGATGTTCAAACTCACACCAAAGATGCATGTACTAAAAATCTTGGACAAATTTGAATCTCAGTGACCTTGACCTCAAGGTAAAGGTCAAAGGAAAATTATGGACATGAGCAAAAGGACCAGTGCTTTATCACAGTGATTCAGTGTTTGGAGAATAGCATGTTTGTGAAACAGCCAACATTCAAATCAGCAAAAAATGCTTTTGTTCATCTACCTGACCGTGGCTTGGTTTCAATGGAATCCCTCATTTCCCTCTTCTTAATTAGAGTTTGCATACTGCTGCTTGGCATTCTCAATTACTTTGATATCTTTTTTCACATCCTTTTCCTGTTTTATAAAGTTAAATTACAGATCTTGTGATAATCCTTTTGCTTTCCCCACGGCTCAGAATCCACAGGAAAAGGGCCTGATGGCAGAAGGCTCTACCTCCCATTCTACTTTTCAAAACTCTAGGAATCACAAGCATGCCTAAATACAAAACTTTTCTACCATATGTTGAGCACTCAAAGCGCTTTATGCAACATGCCTCATTTATCCACACACACACACACACACACACACACATTCATAAAGCACTTCTTTCTGTCTAACATTCACACACATTCATACTCTGACGGTTGCATCAAAGAGCAACTTGGGGTTCAGTATCTTGCCCAAGGATACTTTGGCATGCAGACTGGAGCAGCCAGGAATAAAACCACCAATCTTCCAATTAGTAGGTTACCTCCTATACCTCCTGTGCTACAGTCACAGTGAAGTGCTCTGTTGGGATACCATGAGGTCTGTAAGATCTGATGGGATCTGCTCATTGAAAACTTTCTATGTGCCAGGGAAATTTTCCAATTCATTCCTGGATTTAACAGGGGACCAATGTAGAGAAGCCAATATGGGAGAAATATCTCTCTTTTTTTTAGTCCCATTCATACAGTGCTTTTATCCTAAGGGCTCTGTCTAACATTCACACACACTTACATTCCAGTGAATGCATTGGTGGGAACAGTATCTTGGCCAAGGATACGTCAACTTGACTGGAGGAGCTGGGGATTGTGGCACCAACCTTCCAATTGGTGGACAACCTTCTGTACCTCCTGAGCCACAGCCTTATAATAAGGAATTACAGTAGTCCAGCCTAGAAGTACAAAAAACTCTGAACATCACTCTGAGACAGGATGTTTTTTAATTTCTGCAGGAATGCACAGCTGAAAAAAAAAAGCTTGATGGTCCTGCACATTTTTTTAGCTGTTCCTACAACTGCGCTCTGCGCTTTACCTTTTGGGGGCCGCAAACTGGAATTTACCTTTCACCAAAGGACAAGGGAAGGCCCAAGTTGAAATAAATAGCTCTGCAATGCCATTCTGAAACATATAGTGAACTTCAGCTTCCGGGTGCACTGCAAAAATTGACTAAGTCTTGCAATCTTATATTCAGCCAAAATGTATTTTTGATCTTGTTTTGAGAGTGATATACTAAGCAGGAGTTGAATCTGTAAGATTATTAAACTTGCTTTGTCAAACTGATTAGATATTTTGTCTTATTTCAAGCAATCTTACCAAGTGTAAATCTCTTACTGCACTGGCAGATTATTTCACTTACTTTGGAAAGATTCAGTCTATAATCAATTGAAATAACTCAGCAGTTAACCCTGGCTTTACAACTAAGGAGTCTAGACATGCTAAACTCATTGATATATGAGAATGGTAGGGCTTCAAGAAGTTTACATGACACAGTTTGGTAGATTTCCAATAGCCAGGAGTTTCTATCAAACTTTATAATTTAATTTAGAATGGAGACCCTGTGCACCACTGAAATTGGACCACTATATTATGCCTGAAATGGTGAAGTAGCAAGGGGCATGATCACCATGACTGAACTGGATTCCACAGTCTGCCTGTCATACATTTTCTTCATCCTTTCCTATAAGCTCTAAAACCTCTCTTTAGCCATTTCACCAGCTTTGTATAATTTAAACCTTTAGCCATTTATATAGTCTGTAAGGTTTTGGGAAGGCTGTTCTGACAAATATCCATCTTTCATAACTGCAAGATCCAGGTTGTTTGGACTAAAAACCAGTGCTTTTCTAGACAGCTTCCCAAGCAGATGGCAAAAACCAGGGTAACCCTTCCTCCAAGTCTCCTGACAGCTCAGCGCAATAGGCACACAGCAAAGATTTCAGTGTCTGGTGGAATCTTTCCAATGCCCCTGACTCTGAGCATGAAACACTGTGGACAAATTATGTTTGCTGTGCAACTGTTTAAGTACCTGAGCAAATAAATGACACATAATGTTGGAACCTTTGGAACACCAAATATGGAAATGAACTGAGTCAAAGCCTTTACCACTGCCTTAGTCTTGATAACAGATATGCAGATGAATACCTAGTTGCCTGACACATCAGTGTTCAAAAGGCTGACATGGGGCTGGCTTAAGCACTTGATTAGGCTTACCTGTCAGCAGAAAGATGTGACATGTTTGAAAGTAGTGAGCAAGAAATATTGCAACACATGCTCATCTCCCCATGGGACAACTTGGAGAACTGGCTCTCCTAAACACTGGTCACTATTAATTGGAACCTGCACGTCGCCAAAGAAACAACACCTTCAGATATGAAAGCAGAGTTGGTCTGCAAGATCTGTTTTTCCAGTTTCCTTTTAGAGGGAAACCATTGATGACATGCCTCTGGCACCAATTCATACACTTTTAAGACTACTTACATCATTTTCATACACTTTACTACCTGCTATGCTTAAGGTTGAATAAGCATCTTGAGCTTTTCCAGTCAAGTCACACTGCAGCAAGTTGTCAGAGCCTCTGTGTGCTTTTTTATCAGCAACTTCTACCTTGTAGTGTTCAGCAATTTTAAGAAGTCACTCCTTTGGACACTGCTCCCCAAATGACTCAGAAGGAGTTTTTATCAGTTGACGTCATAGTTGCAAACAACCAGACAAAATGGCTTACCAATAGCAAAGCTAGTACAAGTAACTAGTACACAAGAGACCCACTACTATCTGAATTAATGCCAGCTAAAGCTAACTAACTAGGTCAGCCCTAGTTCTTGTCTTTGTAGAAGGTATTCATGCACTTGAAACCAGCAGGGTGAGAAGAGCAACCAGGAAACTGGGCACCCACACAGCCATGGAGGTGCTCCTGAGCTAAAAGCTCTACCCATATTCACTGCCACCTGTAAACACCAAATATCACAAGTTCCCTATTGAAACTTGCTACTAAGCCTAATAATGGATATGTAACCCCCCCCCCAATATAACCCATGTGCAAAGCAAACCAAACAGTATAGCTAATACCTGTGTGGGACCAAATAAACCTCCCTTTTCTCTTCTCTTGGAATGGCTTCATGAACGAAGATTTATAAAGCGGGGCGTCCATGTCGGCTGCAGGCATGCTGATGAGTGACGAGGCCCATCCGAGACAGACAGACAGACTCTACCACAGTGACTGCAGTAGAATGTCTGGGCAGGGTTAGGGGCAGTGGGTGGCAAATTTTTCCATCTGCTCCTTTTTCTCCCAGGTCAGCCCTACAGGTGGCTTCAAAAGACTTAACTGCAGTGCTGATACACCTATGCCAGCTGTTCCTGTCGGAAGCCAGGGCTGTCCAGTGAGAGGGGCTGATGTTACAGGCATTTAAGGAGGACTTTAGTAAGTCCTTGTACAGCTTTTTTGGGGCCCCTCTGCTGCATTTTCCGGAGGTCAGCTCACCTTACAGCACTATCTTGGGTAGGCAGTAGGCTTCCATCCTAGAGACATGTCAGCCAAGCAAAGTCATGATTTAAGCAACATGGCTTTGATGCTAGGAAACCCTGCCTGCTGGAGGATCTCAGTGTTGGTCACAAAGTCGCTCCAGGAGATCTTGAGGATGGAACAGAGGCAGCGCTGGTGAAAACGCTCCAGCAGCTGTAGGTGGCGCTTGTAGGTAACCCACAATTCAGACTCGTGCAGAAGTTCAGACAACACAACATGCCTGTACACTTGGATTTTGGTGCAATAAGTCAAGATTTTCCTGCTCCGCACCTTTTTGTGAAGTCTGCCAAAGGTGATGTTGGCTTTTGCTAGACTGCTGTCTTTGTTGATTTTTGCATCATTGGAGATGGCGTAGCCAAAATAAGTAAACTGCTGCACAGATTGAAGTACAGACTGGTTGATGGTATTGTGGGTGGGTAAAAAGGCTGGTTTGGTGCAGGCTGATGTAGGACTTTGATCTTCTTTAGACTGATTTCAAGGCAAAAGAGTTGGGCAGCCTCA
>JAMQGT020007667.1:0-41013 GCA_024447675.2 Pterophyllum scalare | reverse complement strand
GCCATGTCAGCATTCGTTTCAGTTACGTATTGCTCCACATATAGTACAGGCCTTCTCGTATATGCACAACCACTTCTTCATACAGGCACTTTAATCCTGTGGATTTACTGAGTTTTTTTTATTGGGGATAGAAGATTTGGGCTGCCTGCTGGCAGGTCTTAGCTACAGTACATGAACGGCCGATGAGGTGAGGAGCTCTATATAAGAGCAATACCTCCCCAGGGCCTGGCTCTGATCGACCTGACCCTCTGAGCTGCACAGATTACAGCACACAGACGTAATCATCAGCAGAAAGACACACACGCTAGCATACCCACTGGCACTCACTCTGACAATATGTACAGTAAAAAAGAAAAAAAAATCCAATCATCTGGTTATATATGCAGATCAACTCCACTGATTTGTGCTCTGTTATGAAACACATGGATCCACAAACACCCACTCAGAGCTGCACAGCATTGCCGAGTACCACTGCAGTGACATCATTAATGGAGCTCATTGGATTCTTTATTGCTTTGTTTTAACTACTTGATGACTTCACTGGCTCGCTGCTGCCGCCGCTCTGCTGACAGCTAGAGCGGGTTGAAAGAAAGCTGACCACACGCGCGGGTTATGAACTCACACTGACACACATACACAGAATCATCCTAATCAGTGTTTTTGCTTGATTTTTTTTGCTTTTACCAGTATATGAAATGGTTATAGAGGACGTAGAGCATGTATGTATTCCACAGTCCTGTCGAATTGATGCCAATTGTCCTGACTTCTACAGGGATCCTTCATGGAGCAGGACTGTGGCAGCTTCCCAAACAGCTCCACCTGCCTACCGAAGAAAAGTCAGCTCTTGCCCCAAACAGCCATCTTAAATATGTCTGGTATGACCTGCAGCCACTCTTTACTCCTGCTAACTCCTCCTCTGCTTTTACATAGCTCTTCTTTAAAAGTTGGACATGTGTTCTCGCCTTTGCTTCTTTGCTTGTGTTGGATTCTCACCAGGATATGCTATTCTTTTCCTCCCCCCTTACCTCTCATCATTTTTGCTGTTTTGTTAAAAAAAAAAAAAAAAAACCTTGGTGGGTTCATTACCTACTCCCCCTCCCTCCATCTATCCCTCCCTCCATCCCTCCAAACAAGCCTGGAAAGATGTTTGACCTTGATCCCACACATGGTAGCCAGCTTGCCCTCCCTTGTTCTCATCGAGCCATGTTAAAAGGTTTTTATAAGCACTCTGCCAAAAAGCCGCCAGCTAGAAATTGTTCTTGTTGTTTAACTCTGAGTCTATCCAGAAATGTTTCCTTCACGTGGAGAGGGAACACCTTTCTTTGCGTGCCTGAGTAGTTTGGAGAGACTCAGTTTGCAAAGGTTGCATGTTCTGCCAAACAGGTTACCTTTGGCTCCCGCATTTTAAAAATATGGACCGGGGAGCTGTATATACAGCGTCAGATCTTAGTGTTTCAAAGATTCCAGTGTGTTCTCACTGGAACATTTAATACATTCATAAAGATTTATGCGAGGCCTCTGTATCCAGAAGGTTATCAGGAGCTGCAGGGGGGGGGAAGCATTTATGGCATTTTCTGAAGAATTATTCTCATTTAGTTTGGTTTCCATAGCTATCAAACACTTGCATGTAATAGCAGCCGGTGTCGGTTGTCGTCTGCCTTCAGGAGGAAGTCCAAGTTTAAAATATTTCCATAGGACATTCCACTTGAGTTTTCATCACTTAAGGGCCTTAGCCTTTTTTTTTTTCTTTTTTTTTTGCGCTAATGTTAGAGGAAGATTTAAAAAAAAAAAAATCAGATATAAAACACACGAATGTTGAGATAATGCTCCCCGGTGGTTTAATTCATGCTGCAGAGAAGTCAAACTGGTTTCCATCAGGCGTCCATCAATTATTTTTACTACAACAGGTAGCCCAGACACTTGAGGGGTCAGACTGTTTGAGCAAAGTAACACTGAGCAGACCCAAACTGTCCCTACTGTGTTTGCTTCAACATCTGCTCTGCAATCCGAACACCTGCCTTCCAAAGTAAACACACTGTCAGAGAAACATGACTGAACACTTCAGTTCCTGCTCACATATTTCCCCGCCGAGCCTGTGCGTAATAGGAACCACACAGAGAACGAGTAGAAATGTAAATTACAGGATGTACGCGGACACGTTTGGTCTTGTGTTTATAGGTTAAGTGTATATCTGATGGTGGCAGGCTGAATGGAGGCTTTCATTATGTGTGTGTGTACATGTACACAAATGTCATGCAGGAGGGGTTGTGTCTATAGTTTGTGTTGATTTAGCATACAATTCTAAACTGGTTCCATAATGTGTATTCCTCCCTGCTTTCTCTGACCGCAGGAAGATGCTGCAGTCTCTGGGGCGTCCGGAGCTCCACATGGCCCTGGACGTGACCATCGTGAGTGGGTCGGGTCAGGAGCATGCTGGCTGCCTGCTGCTCACGTCTGAGGTGCTCTTTGTCGTCAGCCTCAGTGAGGACACCCAGCAACAAGCCTTTCCTATCACTGAGGTAACTCATAAACACAAAGAGTCCCGTGACTCGACTCGACTCAAAAACTGCTGACAACTGAGTGAACCTTGTTAAACCTCTTACCGCCTCCAGGTGGAGTGTCAGCAGGAGCCAGGACAGCAGGGCGAGCTCACTCTCACATTACAGCAGCAGACAGTAACCAGTGATACTGAGGTGAGCAGCGCATTGACCACACAGTGAAAGTCAAAGAATCTAACTTATGCACTGCTGGTGATGACATTGTGTGCCACAGTTAATTAAGCGACCGCACCAGTCTTCTTCCAGCAGTGTGCGCTTTTCTGCACGCAAATCTCCCTAAACCTTGATGAACTCTGCTGGTGGAGCAGTAGTGTAATCATCTGTGTGCTCTCTCTCAGGGTGACGGTGTTCGCGAACGTCTGTCTGAGCAGCAGTATCGGAGGCTGGTGGATTACGTGACCCGAGCCTCTCAGTTTCTCTCCCCGTCTGCCGCCTCTCTCCAGCTGCAGCCTCCAGTGACGCTCGCAGAGCCTCCACCCACTGTCACCAAATGTTATCGCTACCTGGTGGACCCCACTTTTGCCAGAGTGTTTGTCAGCAAGTTCACCATGGTGAAGAATAAAGCCTTACACATTGGATTCCACTGAGACCTGAAAATTGGTCTGTGGCTTTCTGAGACTGAATGATTTGAAGAAAAAAAAATGTGTACTTCGACTCGTCTCATTTATGCAAAATGAACCTTTTGTTGTAAAAAATAAAATAAAATGAAGGAGGGGAGGGTTGTGGGGGGTTTCTATCTAAATGTGTCCCACCTGGGCGCCCATGCCTTAGATGTGTCTAGAATTCCTAGAAATTGCCTTTGAAAGATATTTTCTAATACAAAAACACTCACCATTTAGTCACAAAGAACATTGATGGGATTAGAATCAGGTTTAATTGTGAGAAAAACCATTTCAGTGATTATATATCGTAGTGAACACTAAAGCAAATCAGAGGTATGTCAGTGTTACAGACAGAAGGCAGCAGGAGTCACATCCGTTTCATTTCTAACTAGCCCATCTGGGAGAGTTCACTCTGCACAAGCAGCTCTGTGTGTTTACAGTGTCTCATGCCAATGTGAAGTGCAATATTATATACCTGTTGATGGATGTTAGATGCTAAACCAAAATGTTTAAAGAGGACTTGTTTGACAATAACACTGTTTTCTTTGTAAATTTTTTGTCACTCTCCCGTGATGCAAACATGTTCATGTTGCCTTTTATATTGTTTCACCAATGAGCTCTATGGAAGATTTAAATCTAATACCTTTAATGTATAAATCTATAATATATTAATGGAGAAACTTTTTATTAAAAACAAATCAAATTATCTGAAGTGTCGTTTCCTCCCTCGGTACTGTGTCAAATATGACAAACATTTGCATTCCTCGGTGAGTTTCATCTAAATACAGGTGTACACTTAGGTGTTTGTCACACTTTCTTGCAGCGTATGAAGCCAGCCTCCAACCTCTGCTTCGTCATGGAGGTCGCAGTATCCTCCGAGTTCTCGGTTTTCACCGTCGCTGCTCCGATGAGGGCGTCGCCTGTCAAAGTTGTGCTGCATGAAGTCATTTCAGGCTCTAACACCACCTGCAGTTTGGGAGAGAAAAAAATAAAGCCCAGTCTGTCGTGCTGAGACAAAACGGCTGCTGAGAGAGTGTTTCTACATTACATCCACTCACTGTTGTATCTGTTACACTGTTTGCTGTTTGTTCTGGAGGAGCGCTGCGAGGGCTGCCGGTAGCTGTGCTTACTGCTCGCTGACTCAATGCTGCAGTTAGAAGAGGAGTCTGGCAGGGAGAAAGAGGAGCAGTAAAAACAGCAGTCATTAGTGTGTTCAGGGATTTACATCATTTCATTAAGAATCAGAAGGGTTATTTATCTGTTAGACATTATGTTTATCACTCCTTCAGCTCCGCTGTGTGGACTGTATCTCCACACTGGTCATATGTGGGTGATGATCTCCATCTGTGTTCCTAACAGCATTTCTCCTCTATACCATCCCATTAAAACACTATTTGCACCATGCTTCATTTCCATGTATCCTCATTCATTATGGCCTGGAACTGACTCCTTTACAGAACATTGACAATTAATGGATGGGCTGAAGTGGCTGTTTTGGCTGAACTTTTGCCCAATGAGACAGTTCAAACATGCGGAGGGGGTCGGTTTGACAGTACTTTGGCTTCGACTGCGGGGTAATATCAAAGCCTCGGAAAATGTAGCTTGGATTTAACTGTGGGAAAAAGGCAAAATGTAATTTCATTGTTATGGTTTCTCGCACTTAATCTGAATAGTAGCAGAACAAAAACCGTGGATACGGGAGTCTCACTGAGTTCAGAGACACAAAGGGAGGTGTGGGCGTGTATGCATGTGTACCTGAGGCTGTGGAGAAGGAGCTTTCCGATCGCCTCTGTGTCCTCAGCAGCACCTTCTCTCTCTTCAGGCCTGCCACATACTTGGAGTAGGACCACGACAGCTGAAGACAAATGCCCAGAAATCGTGTCACAATCAAATGTGATTAGAAAAATGGTTCAATTAGAGCATCGAGTTTCTCTGTGGTCCAGACTGACCAGGCCTTCTTTGGACTTTATGATGTCAGGGAATTTACTTTCACCGCAGTTTTATTTTCATGTGTTGTACTTTCACACAGAGGGCGATCACTGATTTTTGGTTTGGCCTCCTCCTTATGAATCTCATGTTTAGCTTTACGTGCTTTCCCCCTGAGAAACAAATGACAGCTCCTTACCGTCTGCTTGGGCGTCGGCAACACTCTGCTCTGTGTCCTCGACTGCTTTTTTTCACTTCTTTCCTCTGGTTCTTCATCATCATCCTCATCTGTAACACTGGGCTCTTGCCACTTCACTGTGTCCTGAACAAAAGGTTAGATTTTTAATTTTTTTTCTTTCTTATCAGATTTTTGTGTTGTTTATTAGTCATTTCTTCACCTGGGCTTCCCTCCTTTCATTGTCTGTTCTCTTCCTCCTCTTCCTCCTCCTCTTTCCTCCTCTGTCTCCTTACTCTGGCTCTGTATTTGACTCGTTTCTCCTGCAGCAGAGGAATGAGTTGCTCCTCTTGGATGCTGCTGATAAGCTCTTGAAACTCAGGCCAAAACTTCAGTAATTCATTGAACACTGAAATCTACGGGCAGAGAAAAATAACATGAAGCACACGTGCAAGAGAAAAAAAAAAAGTCTCTAAATTCTCGGCACGCACATGTGACAGAGTACCTGAGCCTCTCGAAAGATGTAAGGCCCCAGCTCGTGGCGTTTCTCCAGAATGTGCTGGGCCTCTTCAGGAGTGATGTCTATCTGCAGGGCAGGGGGCATGGAGGAGCTGATAAAACAGCCGATGATAGTGGAGACTTTTTTCTCGATGGTGGCATCATCACTGTGGGAATGGCAGAGGTCCTGCATTCAAGAAGAAAGCGGTGAGAGGAGGAATTAAAGGTAACACAGTGTTCCCACTGTTCCACAAATGCTTGCAATCATCAAGGAATTTTTGTACCGAGACAGGAAAACTGGGGCTGGAGTCAGCGAGTAGCTTCTAATTTTATCTTTAAACTGCATGTCAGGCATTGTTGCTTTCAGAGCCAGCAGCAGAGCTAGACTCTCGAATCATACTGGCTCAGAAATATGCAGCAGTCTGGCTAATAAAGACCTTTAAGTAGAGAGGTCACAGTGTTCTTACAGGATGTCAAAACAGATTTTAATCTAGGCATCTGCAGGTGCATGTACCATGTAGCCCACCAGCAACTCAACCTCTCGGTGTCTTTTACCTTGTACCTCTGCACCTCCAACCAAAAGAGCACATCGTTCTCCAGGAACCCTCCCATCGAGTAGACAAAGTCCTGGAACTGCTGGCAGGTGACGGGGTTGAGCAGGATTTGTCGGAACAGCAAGATCTCTTTGGAGGAACTCATCCACAAGCCCTTGGCCTGCAGGGAGACACGACGCAGGGTTCTTTGGGTTATCAGTGACGTGCTGTTAGTTGATCTTTTTAGGCAGATTAAAATGGTTCCTGAGGTTTAACAAAAAAAAGCCCCACCTACCCTGATACAGTACAGTGTTGACCTCTGAGTTACACCCTTAGCTCACAGATACTGGGATAATGATACTCGTTATTTGCCAGTGATGATATAATGATCATAAACATGATGGTCACAATCATGTATGAAAACTTCTTCCTGTAATCATCCCGCTTCCAATGTGAAATGTTCATGTTTTATATCTGTGTCCCGCGATGAGAGGACGGGAACGGGGCTGCTCCAGAAACTATTAAAGGAAGGTTAGTAATGCTGATGCTTTAATCTTATTTATCCTGGATCCAATTTAAGAAAACTAACCCCCAAGGCCAAAATGGTGTTTGACAAAGCCAGTGCTTAAAGCCAAGTCATGAACTAAATCGCGCATGCTTTCAGGCCAGGAAATGCCTTATTTTTCTCCATTTAAAATATCCAGCTTCCCTGGAAGATTTCTCCTTACCTTCCAGGCTTCTCTCCTCGCCCTGCGTCGGTGGTGGACGTGCTGTGAGAGCCTGCCTCCCGCCTGTGGCTACCACACACACACACACACACACACACACATATGCAGGTCAAAAGTCAGAAAGTGAATAAACTAGTATCAAGAGGGACACTGAATGCTTCTCAAACCTCTCTGCTGCTCCTCGTCGCCGCCTGTAACCAAAGCTCTCCCTCCCTTTTTTTTTTTTTAAAACCTTAAACCTTCCCTGTGGCTTCATTTCCTTCTGTCTCTTCTTAGCGAGCTCTTCGGTTCCCTGATGTCATCCGTCTCAGACGTCCTCCTTGTCACCTCTTAACCAGCGTTTCCACCTTCCACTCATCTCCTCCTACGGAGTGTAATGCTAAACTGTGTCTGCCTCTCATTAATGAGCGGATCAGTGTGACTTAAGGTAGTAAACCTGATAACATAATGAAGCAGAATCCCAGGTTTATGGGTTTCCACCTGATGAGGCAACCTGAGAGAGGGTGACTGCAGGGTAAAAGCATTTAATGGTTGCTCACATGACACTAATGCGCATCTGACTTCTTATATCAGTCTGCTCTCAGGGCCATTATACTGCAGGAATCAAACACGTGTGTGTGGTACAGCTACAGCTGAGGCAGAAGATCAAAGTGGGCCTAAATCTCTCCAACTTTTCTTAATCATTCGGTGTTGCTTTCAGGCGCTTCTCTGCTGCATCATTAACCTCAGCGTGCTCTGCTCATATTGGTGGCATCATGAAAGCACATTATATGACTGGATGTGTGCAAACAATGACAAGACGACTAAGAGATACTGGAAGTCACCATTTTTGTATTAAAGGTACTTAGTTTAAATTATTGCTTTTAAAAAAAAATAGTCTAAAAGGTCCCTAAAGTTACCTAAAGCTATCAAAGGCATGTGCAGAAATTAATATGACTGAAAAAATATATATTTAAAGTGCCTTCAAAGGTCACAGCAGGCCACCCTGCCTTAGCTGAGAAATTCCAGTCAGAGCACAAGAATATGTCTTCAGTGTACGGCTGTAATCAGAGTACTTAACTTCTGCTCTGGCTCTCGCAGTGTGCATAAATTCCACAGTTATTAACCACTGTTTTACTCCAATTATGGACCTTCAGTGTAACCCGCAAGAGGCTATTAGCTGATTATTAGCTGGCAGCCTTTTGCAAAGGAAAGAATGCAAATGAGGACATTCACCTTTGGTCTGTGTTTCTGTCTCTCAGTGAACTCTGCTGTGGACAGAAACAGAGGCAGCCATGTTGTCTCAATGTGAGTCCTCACGATGTCCTGGATCTCCACGACGACTGGGTTTGAGAGGCACTCTGACTTCAGACGCTCAGCTCCACCTGCCAAATGCAATATCTGCACACAGACGCACAGAAGAGAGCGTGAGGGCGCGCAGGCACATGGCTGCGTGTGTTTGATGTGCTGAAGCTGACTGAATGTACGTGGCTACAGATTTCTATACGAGGAACACATGACGAGGTGGACGAGAGAAAGGAGAGCTGCCCACGGTGGGGAAAAAAAACAACTAAAAAACTCTCTTTTCTGCCTCCTGCTGTGCTCTTCATCATTCCCACAAACCCTCTGTTCTCTCCATCTCCCCTCTCTCTGCTTTCTGTCTTCATACATCGATTCGGCCGTCTCTCCCTTTTTATATCTCCTTTATATTTTCTCTCATCTCATTTTGCACGCACATAGGCATGCGTGCGCACATACACTCGCTTCAGAAATGAGAACCAGTCATGGCACCGCGGTGGGAGGGAGCAGATGAAAGGAGGCCAATCTGTGACTGGATGACTGAAGAACGAAGGGCCAAAGCAGTAAAGCTGTCAGTCTCTCTCCACTGCTCACGCAGACGAGAACCAACGCTGAGGTGCAAGAATGGCAGCCAGGCCTGATCCTTCCACTGGAGCAGGCTCTCTAACGCAGACGCTCGGTTAAATATTTATTCTGATGGTATTTATGAGATGAGGATGACGAGAGACAAAAATCAGACACCAGAGTTGAATTCATGTCAACAAGTGCACCGCATGGCTCTCTCTACCCACTCTCTGTGTGTAGCTGCCCAGGGATAAGTAAAATTAATAGTTAGCAAAAATAATGGAGAAACAATAAAAAAAAAATAAACAACTGCTTATTAAAAAATATGAGACTGATGAATGTCCATCTACAACCTCTCCGTATGGTAGTAACACTAATAGATTATCTTGTTAGAGTTAAAAATCGCATCAGTCCACAAAGACTGAGACCAAAAGTCGTATAAGACAAAAAAAGAGGAACCATCTCTGCGGTCTCAAAGAGAAAACCAGGCTCACCGCTATGTGTCCCATCTCCTCATCCTAACTCTACACACCACACCCTCCTGGAGTGGTCTTAGAGCCCAGAAACCTCATCTCCCACTATAAACGTCAGGACAGATTTCATCCTACTGTCCTTGTTGCTGGAGCTGATCATCTCTGTCTTTCTGGATCCAAAACATTCTCCTCTTCTTCTCCTTTTAATTCCAACCATGTTCTCTCATCTCCCGGTCCCTGCCAACACCCCGCTGTCAGAGCTGTCAGCATCGAGTCTGCAGGAGTCCCGGGGAGGGAGATGGGGGATTGTGTGAGAGCTGCAGCAGCCTCTGTTTATCAAATCTGGATGCTGATCCTCAGCTGGAGCTCAAATCCCATCTTGGAATAGTCTTGTCACGGGCAGCCTGTTCCCACTCCCTCTGTGTCTCTGTAAGGCTTTCCCAAGAAGCTGACAATAACTTATATTCTTTGGAGTTGTTACTGAACCGACATGATTATGTTTATGAATACTGTTTAACATGATTTTGAAACCTAAAGATCGATTGACTTACATCACTCTGTTGTTCTGCTGTGGCAGGGCCGTCAGAGCCAAAGAAGTACTTGCTGTTGAGGTATCTGGCAGCAATGCACATCGAACTCTCCTGTCTGATGGCCTTCTCCTCCTGAGGAGTCCTCCTGTACTGCTCCAGGTCCAGCCAACACATCAGATGAATACTAAACAAAAGCAAACCCATTTGGAACAACTATGATGTTTTCATATACATTTCCCATATATATATATATATATATACACATACACACATAAATATATATAGGTAAAATCTGAAAACTACAGTTCACCTGGCATTCTGATTTTGTAGGAAAGACATGAAGTGCCCGATCTCATGGCGGTAGCGGAGTAAGGAACCTAAACGGTAACCACGGTAATTTGGAGACACACTGGACCAAGAGTCAGAAGTATGGGAATCATTTAAAAAGCATGTAGATGGTGTAATAAATGGACCAGGTAGCATGGAGCTGCACTGCTCCGCCTGTAGGAGAGAAACAGCAAGAGGAGAGGAGGAGCAAAGCAGTGTGAAAGAAAGGCCAAAGTGGACCCACTGAGGCTACTTTGGGGTCTGGTGTCTTGCCCAAAAGCACTCCAAAATGCAAACTAAGTTAGAATCCTCTGTGATGTAAAAACAAATGATTTTTCTACAGAAGATCGTGCTTAACAGTGCCTCCTAGATGTTCTGAAGCCACTCTGAAGACCATTTGGGGGGTTTTTTTGTGGGGGGTTACCAGCAGTATGACATCATTATAAATGATGCATTGGTGCCAATTAAAACAGGCTTGTAGCAGTAGATAATCAACATTGTTACTAGGCAATACATTTTCACATTTGTGTTTGCACAGCCGTTTCATGCTTGCAGGTGTGTTTACTGACTAATAACTCTCAGCACAAGCATTTTATAGATCTTATTACTGCTGGATGCCGATCTGACCCGTTTCATGTGCAGCTGTGATTCCTCATACAGACTCCGGAGTTCTCTGTATTCCTGGCTGTCAACGTAGCGCACCTCCTCCTGCACACGCACCTGCACACACACACACACACACACACACACACACAAAACTAATCGTTAAATATTTTGAGTTATTAATGTGAGTCGTTTTTCAGTCAGAAATATTTGACAGTCAGTGTTTCGAGGTTGTGAAATGTGAGAATTTGCTGCATTTCTTGGTCTTTTGTGCTGCTAAATTGAACTGGACAGGGTGACGGACACTTTCTGAGTTGCGACTATCTCAAGCCAATCCACGAGGCCGCTTAGGAAACCTTACCCTCAGACTAATGAGCCTGATCAGTTTGATCTTTCTGCATTTCTAAACACAGCAACATAAACATTAGCGGGCACATGGGAAATTCACTTTACTGCTTGTCAAAACACAGATGCTTATCCACTTTTAAAACAATCTCTCCTTTAATTAGGCCTCAGTGTAATCAAGCCTTCAAAAATATTCAAGGAAACCTATTTTCTCCAGATAAACCTAAGTGTATGTAGCAGTGTGTGCTAAAGCAGTGCTGCGTGGTTACCTGCTGGAAGGACTCTCCGTCCCTGTCGGCCATCAGGGTCCACGGTTCTACCAGGATGTTCAGTGTGTGTTTCTCAACCCTGTCAAACAGCTCCTCAAATGCAGGCATCAGTCCGTCATACACCTCCCCTCTCAACTCCTCGTCTACACCAATGCTCCTCTTAGCGGAGCTGGAAACATATGTGGAGTAAAGGAGCTGGAGAGAAAAGGAGAGGAGTCATGAAAATGTATGAATTTCAGAAACATGTCCCTTCACAACCACTTTGATCATCATCTCCTCTTTCTCTCTCTCTCACACACACACACACACATGCACACAATCCTCACTATCTCTCATCACTGCTGCCCCCACACCACATAAATGTCAGTCATTTACCCTCTTTGGTCACAGAACTATGGAAAGCTCATCTAAATGTCATTGCGCTGGTGAACTGAAGGTTAACTGAAGGAAAATAGGTTTCACTGTGAAGTATTCTGGACCAGAACACTCTGGTTCCCACCCTGGGCCAGCTGTAGTCAGGCTGGGTGGTTCTGGGTGACTGGACTGGCTCAAAGCTGGGGGGGTCTGACTCACTTGTTTTTATGGGAGTTTAAATCTCTCCACTTAGTGGGTGGGGGTAGGGTGAAGAAGGCTGAAGGAGAAGCAGAGAGGAGAATGGGAGTGGCAAGCTACCAGAGCAGACATACAAAGGCAGGTGTGTGTGTGTGTGTGTGTGTGTGTGTGTGAGCGAGTGAGCGAGCCAGAAAGGGAGAATAACAGAAAATCTGATACATTTAATTTCTTCAGCTTTAACTGATTGGTGATTTTTCCTGGCATCCTCTCTAACTGAGGTCTCTTTATATCTCTGGATTTTGTATTATTCTGGTTTGGAATATTGTGTTGCTATTTTTTGGATAAAGATAATTTGAGTTTTGTGACTGGAAAATGCCCAGAATCAATAACATACTAGAGAATAAGTAAGAGAGCAGACACTGATCTGCTGAAAAAACTTGTAGAAAGAGGCATATAAGTAAGCACACTTAATCATACTGACTCAAGATTTTATACACAAGAAGTGCTGTTTTTAAAAAAAATGTTGCATTTCCTTATTGCTTTACTGCAGTGTCTGAGCTAAAAGCCGACATTAACGTCAAATTAAATGAATTAGTCAGACACTGTATTGCCAAAAGTATTCAATCATCCATCCATACCATTGAATTCAGGTGTTCCAATCACTTCCATGGCCACAGGTGTATAAACCAAGCACCTAGGCATGCAGACTGCTGCTACAAACATTTGTAAAAGAATGGGTCGCTCTCAGGAGCTCAGAGAATTCCAGCGTAGTGTGTAGAGGTTGACAACACTCTGCAGACCTCCAAAATTCATGTGGCTTTTAGATTAGCTCAAGAACAGTGCGCATAGAGAGCTTCGTGGAATGGGTTTCCATGGTTCAGCAGCTGCATCCAAGTCTTACATCACCAAGTGCAATGCAAAGCATTAGATGCAGTGGTGTAAAGCATGCCGCCACTGGACTCTAGAGCCCAAAGGCGAGTCTGGGTTTGGTGTTTGCCTGGAGAACAGTACTTGTCTGACTGCACTGTGCCAAGTGTAAAGTTTGATGGAGGGGGGGATTATGGTGTGGGGTTGTTTTACAGGAGTTGGGCTTGGCCCATGAAAGGAACTTTTAATGCTTCAGCATACCAAGACATTTTGGACAAGTTCACGCTCCCAACTTTGTGGGAACAGTTTGGGGATGGCCCCTTCCTGCTCCAACATGACTGCGCACCAGTGCATAAAGCAGGTCCATAAAGACATGGATGAGCGAGTTTGGTGTGGAAGAACAGAGACTGTGAAACGGTCTTCTCGTCCAACATCAGTGTCTGACCTCACAAATGCACTTCTGGAAGAACGGTCAAAAATTCCCATAAACACACCTAAACCTTGTGGAAAGCCTTCCCAGTAGAAGCTGTTGTAGCTGCAAAGGGTGGATGAACATCATTTTAAACCCTATGGATTAAGAATGGGATGTCACTCAAGTTCATATGCATGTGAAGGCAGACAAGCAAATTCTTTTGGTAAATAGTGCACCTTTGGATCTGTGGTGTGTACACACTGATGGAAAGTGATAACAGCTTGGTGTTTTCCTTCACCTAGAGGGTCAGAGACTGTGTGTGTGTGTGTGTGTGTGTGTGTGTATACCTGTGCCTCTCTCTGCACTCTGTAGGGATCCAGTCCATCCTGGTAGAACAGCTCAAGGTAGTGCTGCAGGTCAGTCCAGAAGTAAACTGCATTCACCCACAGCTGAGGCAGAAAACAGTGTTCAACACATCAAGTTAAAACCCTTCTAGCTGAGTTATATTTACATGTATTTTAATCCATTAATATGAATTTATAACACCCATAATTTAAAGTGATATAATAAAGCATAGATACAGATTTCTGGAGCCACACAGTACAACATAAGCTACTGTATGTATATGTGTATAAAGGAAAATGACAGCAATACATTTCACAAAAAAAAAAAGAAGCACAAAGCAACGTAACCAGTCATCTTCTACAACAGTGCAACACTGTCGAGGATTGTAAACAA
Source organism: Pterophyllum scalare (assembly GCA_024447675.2). Classification (NCBI taxonomy): domain Eukaryota; kingdom Metazoa; phylum Chordata; class Actinopteri; order Cichliformes; family Cichlidae; genus Pterophyllum; species Pterophyllum scalare. Next base: position 27,035 of record JAMQGT020007667.1, on the reverse strand, counting down.
CAGCCTTAGCTGCTCTGGTGGACAAACTATTAAATAACCTCGAGTATCTTTATCTGCCTTTAAAAAAGTCTTTAAAAGAGTCCGTTAACATCCCGTAGCTGTTTGTACCTGGTTTCCAGACTGTTCACAGAAGTGTGTGAAGTATAAGCCAGCATGGGACTCAACACAAAGAGCCTGCAGCATCTTTTCCATTATTCTGCTGCACTGTAATCGACCTCTGCTCGACAGCAGCTGATGAAACACAATGCACAAACTTTAATGCCATAAATAATTCACATTGTATTCACAGATACATAAAACTGTAGTGATAGCAGATGATTTTTAGTAGTCTGGCCCTGAAATTATTTTCCCACAGTGCATTATTTAGTCATGGATGAGAATGGATGACTAGGGGAGAAACTACCTGATTGTACAATTTATACAAATAATATAAACAAGAGTTGGCTGACATTAAAACTAAAATTTATCGTCAATACTTTTTTAAAAATTGGTGACTGATTAAAAACTGTGGGGTGGGAATTGTGAGCTTTTTCAGCTTCTGAAGTGGTAACAAAACTTACAGCATGGTAATGTTCACTTGAATGATTGTCATTTCAGTTAAATTTAAAACTATAGCTTTCGAGACATGTCCTAAAACTGAAAAGGAAGCAGAGCAGAGAGGAAGCTCTCCATCTCTGTGGGTTTCACTGTTGCTGCTTCATGTTGCTTCTGTGGGCTTCATTTCCTGCCTTAAAACTTATATGCACCTAGTGAATGCACCTACCTGTGCACGGACAGTATGGGAAGATTGGGGCAAGCAGGTGTCAGTTTGTGGGAAAGCAGTAGTTGTTGAGTAACAGCTGGGCTGTGAGCCCAAAAGAAGGCTATAACACAACTCTGTCCTCAGCTCCACGTTAGGGGAGTTAGTCTGATCTTCCTGCCTGCACCGAGATGTCCAGAAGCGAAGAGCCCTGTAGAGGAGGCGCAAAATTATCACATATGAAAACCAAGTTTACAACAGCCAATAATTATGTAGGACAATGAAACAGTAAATGCATTACAGGAGTAAAGGTAAAGGTAACTTTTATGGATGCACACTAGACACTGTGCACGTAAATATACTCTCAGTCTCAGGCATTAAGAAGATAAACATTGTGAATCTCACCAGTAGTGGAGCAGAAACTCAGTGAGGCAGGCCTGAACTGAGCACAGTTTCTCCTCTGTCCAGCAGGGGGAGGTAGTCAGTCCCAGTCTGGAGAGGAGCTCTATATTCAGGCTGAACTGACTGCTGCTCAGCAGGTAGCAGCCTCTCATGAGAACCAAATACCTGAGACAATACCACATGACATCTGATATTCATTACATGTAACAAAAGACGAGCACTCTGCTGAGAGTGAATTCCAACTGAGTGCACAACATGAACATTGATAACTTTTCACGCAGTCGAATGAGAAAGGTGTGCCGTGTTTACCTGTTCTTCCGCTCTTTGTCCCGTGTAGCCTTCAGTCTCTCTATATCCATCCAGAGATTAAGGAGTTTCTCTCCTGGCGTTCCTTGTAAAAACTCCCTAAACTCATCCAAGACTGGCCTACTGCTATAGCAACTGGTACCATGGCAACAAATATAAAGGACATCTTCCTGGTTTGCGCCTCTGCTCCCCACCTCCCAATCCTTCTCATCATCTTCACACTCCCTCTTGCCACTTTGACTTCCCTCTTTCTCCCCCTCCATCCCTTCTCTGTTGGAATGTCGGATAACTTTAGATTCACAGGATATGTCTGTGGCTCCTGGCTCCTCGGAAGTGTGTGTCTGCCTCTGACCATCCATTACATCCACTGCGTCTTTAAGTGTCTGCTCAGTCCCTTGGACAGCCAGGTACTCCAGCTGTTGAGGAGAATGAGATACCTGGCTACTGGTCTCACTGAGGCATGTCTCTTTACAGGCGTTTGCTGACAGCCCAGAGAAGCAGAGGCTCAACTCTCTCTGTGAGCTCTTAAGTTCCTGAATTTCCCCACTTTTAAGGTGAGCAGAGGAGAAACCCGATGAGGATGAAGGGGGAAAGGAACACACGTTTTCTGGCTCAGACCAGCTGGAGTAAGATCTTGATGAGTCACTACTTTTTTGAATATGTTCCTTTTGCAGAGATGTTAGACATGTAACGCTGTGCGTGCTCATAAACCCTGTAGTGTGAGGAAAGAAAAACACGAGACACAGTTTTTTTAATCTCAAACATTAGAATTCACAGTATTCATACTATAAAAGCTGAAAATGCATACACATCTTATTTTGCTGCACTTTTCTTTTGAGAATCCGACCAGGACAGGACATTCACTGCATTAGTATTACCTTTCTTTAACTTTAAGGAACAACGCAGCTGAGGGGCTGAGAGGGTGGTCCGAACTGAACTGCTTTTCCTTCTGTGGATACACAAGTTTGGGTCCCACTGAAGCAAAAGCTTGGCTAGTCTGGGAACGATCAGAGAGAAAGGAGGCAGCAATGGCTGGAGAATACACGAGCACATGTTTTCCTAAAAACATTAATTTTTTTAAAAAGTGGAAGTAACATGGTTCCTGTTAGTGTGGGTCAGTCTGAGCAGAGATGTGGCCCTTAGGCTTCTTTAAAGATGCAGATGGAATTAGAGTAGGAAGCAGGCAACTATCTTAAAGAGTTACTGTGTTACCACACTGCAAGTAAGTGGACCTTTAAAGGATACAAATTACATTAAAAACAGACCTAGACTTGACTAATTCAGCATTAAGCAAGCAGACTGGAGGAGACAACAAAGTCAAACTGTGACAGGAAGCATGCTAACGGTCTGGACACTGCAAAGAAATCAAATTTGATAAAGAGTAAATTTAGGTAGAAATTAGAGGAAACCTGCCTGCAAAACAAATCTATTAAAATATGTTTAAAGTAGGTTTAAAATGTTGTAGTACCTGTATTCATAATAACAATTACTTTGAAGGAAAAAAGGGCAATCTTTCCCTTTTGATCCACTGCATTCCTTGCTCGCTGTCCAGGCACTGCGAATGTCAGAGAGATGGTCCTCAATCCAGTCATCTGAAGCTACAGTACAGAGATAGCACATACATTCTGCTACCAGCTACTTACGCAGACAGTGTAACGATTGTCTATTGGAGGCATTCTGGTCAGCAGTGTGGGGTCACCAGTGAGGAGCTGTGATTTACTGTTGTAAAGGACTGATCGGATTTCTGTGGAGACAAACTCTGCTGCTCCACTAGCCACTTCAAACAGCCCCGTGTCCTGGTTGTAGAGCAAGGCCTCTGGGAAAGACTGTGGGGGGGATTCGAAGGTAAGAAAAACAGCTTTGACAGCTTCAAACTTCTGCACATCTACGTCAGGCCTACATTACCGGCAGACTTAGGAAATCATTGAAGTAGTGCGCCAACACATCATCAGAGGCCAGAGAGCTCTCCTGTGTGAAGATTAGCATTAAAACGCGTAAAAAAAAAATAGACATTCTAAACGGTCAGACTGGGAGACAAAAATTAAGCTTTTACTCACAAAACTGCTCACGGAAATCCTGGGAAACTCTTAGTGCAAAAAGAAAGACAAACTGAAATTACCAAACCAGCACTGATTGTAAAAATCTTTAGTATCTTTAAAGTGCTGCACTCACCTGCTGAGATTACTCCACACATGCCTTCCCTTAAAAAAACAAATGTCAGACAGTATTTTTTAAACTGGCTACTGAGACGGTCAAACTTGAACATACTCAGACAGCCACAAACCTCTCAGCGCCAGTACAGGCACTCCACGTTGCTAAGGAAGTGGACGCATTTTCAAAACACAGGGGAGGGGTAGTAAAAGTTTAACTAGACAGGACAGAGAAAATTATACAGTTTATTGTTTCTGCTCTAATACTCCAACATTTCTTTATTCTAAATTATGCAGTTGACATTAAAGTTAGTATCCAAGGTATTTACATGTTTGTTTTTTTTGTTTTTTTTTAAAAAGGAGGGGAGGTTCACAGTTAAAATATCATACCACTAGATGGCACCAAACACTCATTTGTGCAGATTAAAGAGGGACAGATCCTTACAAATGAAGCAAAGCACGCGAGTTGGGGGAAAAACAAAAATATACTATATTGCCAAGTTTATTTTAAAAACCGATCTAGAAAACATGTTGGTAAAAGTTGAAAATCTCCAGAGTACCAAAAAAAAATTATATATATATTCTGTACAGTTCAGTGCATAGAAAAATACATCAACAGCAAAATTAAGTAATTTGATCTCCTGGTAAAACCTCCTTCACAGACATAATTAAAAATATACAAGTAAGAACTTTATCAAAAAAAAAAAAAAAAGCAAAAATGGAATAAGCAAAGAGAAATACAAACAAAGATTGAAGAGTACAGACACTGCTCATGTACTGCTTACAAATCTGTTGCTGCTTACTGTCATCTGAAAACTGGCACACACACACACACACACACACACACACACACACACACACGCGCATACAAAAAAAAAAGTAAAGTGACTTAATGCAGCACAGCAAACAGGAACAGAGTTTCATAACCTTCTAACATTTCGCTTGCTTTGAGCACTTCCTGGAAGTACGTCCCTCCTACGACGGCCTGCAGACTGACTGCCGCACTCTTTGGAGCCGTGAGAAGTACACAAGCATGACATGCAAAACTGGAACCCACAGTCAGCTCTGCTGCACACGCCCTCCCCTTTGCCCGAATGACATCTTGCGGGATGCTGACATCTCGGACAAGGCTTGAGGCACTCATCATTGAAGAGGGTTTTAGCAACCTGTGAGGAAAAATAAGATTCATTGAATGGCTTCTGATAAAGGTTTGATAGATACTTTCATTTATATATATATATATTTTTTTTAAAAAAGTGTTTGTACCTTAGCTTGCACTGAAACAAAAATAGGAAGAAAAATATTTCAGGAAATCCAGTTTAATGGTTTTCTGACTCACCTCCAGAAATTTATCCCGTTTGCCGCTGCTGCCTGAATGCAAGGCGCTGAGAAGTGGTGTTTCTAAAGTGCGGTTTCCTGACTGTGGAGTGCAGTAGCTGGAGGTCCTGGACTGGGCCTGAACTGTCTTCAAGGCTGACCGCTTAACCAAAGTGACTCTGGTCTCTGCATCAGTCACGTGGACAGCGCCACCAAGCTATGAGACGACAGCAAAAAGTTCAAAGTCATTTCAACTGTTAGTCATCATAGCTGCTGACAGTGATGAAAATGCAAATAACACTGATTCATTTCAGACAAATACTGCTGTTGTACTGGTGTACGTATGCACCAATCACCACAGAGCAAATGCTATGATAAATACCCATTTGGGGCACAAAACGAAAGCTATAAGGCCTTTAGCCATAGCCTGCCTCTTACCTCCAGAGCAGCCTCCACTTGACTCAGGTGGCTTCTTCTCCTTGAGCTAGATAGCTTGTCTTGCTGGATAATTTGATTCCAGCTTTTGCACACTCTGCCACACCTGTCAAAACAAATATACAGGTATGAGATCAATATTTTCAGCCATCTAAACTTTTTGATCGCATTAGCTTGTTTTAGAAATTAAGCTGATTTTATTAAAAAATTGCATTGTTTATATGTCATAAACACTGTCATATATGGACAAGTGTGTTTCAGCTCATCAAACAGTGTGATAATTCTACAGGATTCTGCAAATCATCATTATGGATTTTATTTAACCATTTAGAAATTAGCTATGATTTTATTGAATGGCCAAATGAGAAAGGAGATACAGCAGCCTGTGATAAGTAAGGTTGATGAGATGTGATATGGTCTGTAACAACATTGTAAGAGTAAATAAGATTTGGAAATGTGAACATAAACTCAGCACCTGTAGACACTCTCAGAGTCCAGTTGACTGAGTATGAAGGCCAGGATGTGCTTGAGGTTCCTCTTCTTCCAGCTCTGTGAGCACGTCCAGCCTCTCTAGGCCCATCTTCCTGCCGATCAGCCCCACCAACGGCATGGTGGTCCTGAAAGTCACCGGGGTCTTGGTCAGTGCTGCTGCAGACTTAAGATGCTCCTTCAGGCTTGGACTTTGACCAGCCAGCATCTGGGCATTGTGCTGACACATAGCATAAACCAGCTGCAGAGCTGGAGTCAGAGAGAGGTTGACTGGAGTCGTCCTCAGAGGGGTGATATCTGGATTGTCAGGGTCTGTACAACAAGACGTCATGTGTTCTGCATTGATTTTAGTCACTCGTAGTGGAGTGGTATTGTCTTGTTTTGCTAAGACCAAACTATCACAACATTTAACAGGGAGGATACTGCGAGGGGTGGCATCCCCAGCAAAAACCTCATCTTCTTTAAAACAGCTGTGGCATTGATAAGGATGATGGGTTGGGTCGTCCTCAGACTGAGAGCCACCTTCTTTAAGTGTAGAGAGCCTGTGCTGACGCTGAAAACGGGAGCGCCGTTTTACCTCTGTTGGATTTGGGGTTTCAGAGTTTCCTTTGGAGGCAGAGAGCAGCAGCTCCTGGAATGAGCCGTCATGGTCCACCGAGGAGTCTTGGGATTTATCAAGGGTCACTGAACTGAAACCACTGTCCTCGCTTTCAGACCTGTTTCAACATCAGAAAAACACACATGTATATGAACCCCTAAGTATTTTAAATGATCATTTTCTGTGTCAATAAAACACCACATACCTGAAAAAGTTGGGTGTGGATGATGGTGTGTACAAGACACTTGAGCTATCATACAGGTTATCCGTCAAGCTGCCCAATGGTGATTGAGAGTTTTCTTTAGACACAGGCAGGAATTGGTTGAAGCCTGGAGCCTTGACATTACATTGATCAGATGCAGAAATGCACTCCCTGATATCTGCATCTGTGAGTGAGACCCCTCTCTCAAAATTGGGAAGGTGACCAAGGTTGTGCTTACCATCTTCAAGAGTGGAGGTCCTCACCTGTGTGAAGAGAACGCGGCATTTCCTGCCAGATAGTGGCAGGTCCTGGTTCACTTTTAAAGGGCTTGATGCCCCCAGCTTAATGTCTACAGAATCAAAAGACTTACTGAACCAGGGTTCAGACCCACTGATGGGGGATTCAGCCCTTCTGGTGCACGGTGATCTTGTGTTGTCATTTTTCCAGTCTATAGTGGGTTTACATATTAGAAGTCTGTGTCGCAATGAGGCATCTCTTTTGTACACTTTAGGAGTTTCACACCAGCTTACCGCTGACGGCTGCAGTACCTTCCTGCTGCCCAAAAATCTGACTGGTTCTCGGACCTTCTCTTTAGGTGTGACAGAAAGTCTGAGGTTCTCTTTAGGAGTTTCATCCAGTTCTACTGGAGACAAAGATCTGCAGGAGTCAGCTCCAGTGATGCTGCGCGGGCTCTGGAAAAAACCTGAGTATCCACTGTCAGAGCAGTCATCAAACACACAGTGCTGCCCTTTATAGCCCTCCAGGTGGAGATTAGATTCAGGAGTGCACTGCATGTTCCTCCTCCTGAGGGCACCCTCAAACACAAGTCACCTGCAGACAACAGAATACACAGCAAAAATAACCATTAAAAAGTCTAAAACTGTATTAACTTGTGCGGTATATTATGACTTAAATGCTGTCTGTTTCAAAAGCCACATTTCTTTAAAAAAAAAAGTGTCTCATGTTGGACTCACTTTGTGGGAAAATAATAAAAAGTTGTCGCCCAAATCTTTCAGTAGTTTTCGGCGTATTAAAGCAGCAGTGTGTCTAACCCAGCGTGTCAGAGACAGCTGGGTTAGCGCTGAACGTGCTCAGCTGTTTCGTTGCTATGAGAGAGCGTGCTGCCGATTTAAAGCCCCTCTGTCTCGTGCTCTCCGCGCTGCCGCTTTAAAGCACTCCGTGAGCGCCAAACACCGGCTCCTTAACACCGGTTTGCTTCCGGTTACCTTCACGTTTACCCCCGTCTGAACAAACAAAGCAACCGGAGAATCAGCTGGTAAACACGTTAGAGTTAATCTCACAATGTGGCCACACACACACACACAGATATTAGTAAAATTCACACGAAAATGGATGGTTTATTTGCGTGTTAAATTTACAGTAAGAGCTCACACACTGTACCAGTTCAACTTCCCCCCCCTTTCTTTCTGCAGACAAGGTCCGGCAGGACAAACACGGGTTTCATCAATAATAACAGTGATGGCGCTGCTCCATCAAGACAGTCACACTGAGGGACCATAATTAATTTGAATCAGTGACACCTGTGTTTTCCGTGGCATGTAAAAAAAAACCAAACAAAAAAAAAGAACAAAAAAGGTTGCTGTAAATACTTTTTATTTAAAAAGCCCGAAAATAATTGTTAATCACCGAGTTATGATTAGGAGGAAATGTAGCTGGGTGGTCCATTTGTCTGCATAGTGTCATCCACATTTTTAAACGTAACGGTGACCAAATTTTAGAAAGTAAGTACACTGCGTGCAAGCTTCGCTGTTAGCCTCCGGAAACTACAACCACTGCAAGATAATGCCAGTGACCTGCCAGGCACATTTCCTGCAACTTAAAATTTAAATTCAATAAGACGTTCAGAAATAAGCGTAATATTTATTTGAAAAAACACCCACCTGAAGTTAAAACTGGGCTATTCCAAAGGCCCTGACCTCCGCAGGTGATGTTTCTTCAGGCCTCAGCTTACCCCCCCTCACTGTTATGCCGGTTTTTCACGGTCATCAGCCACGTTTTCAAATTTGGAGCCTTCCATTGGCTGGGTCACGTGTTTCCGCTTAGCGAAATCCGGCCTTCCGTCCATATGTGGTTACCATATCAACACACACCACTTTGCAGATGAACGCTCAGCCAAACAGGAGCAGGTAATACAGTTTTCCTTAACGCTAACCTTTTTTAATCACTGATGTAATATTACATGAATTATTGAAGAAACACTGCACTGTTCCACGCGACAGTTCTACCGTTCCTCAGTGTTGCTTCCCTAAATACATAACTCCGCTGTTTCTGACAAACTATTAAAATTACCGGTAACGTTATCTTAGGCAGCTATGAAGCTAGTAGCTAATAGAATCCAGAACTGCCATGTCTCCTTTTTGTAGAACTCTTTTTGACACGGTTACTGTAAACTGAAATTCTTTGCAGACATGAGTGCAGACGCAGTCTTCTCCCTGCAGAGCCAGCCCACCCCTGTGGACTACAGCTGGAAGGTTCCTGTGGAGCACCTAGACTATGGTTACATTGAAAAATGCAAAGATGTGAAATACCTTGAGAAGATCCTGAGAGTACTGAGGTAAATGCCATCTTCAATAACAGGAGGAAAAACTGAGTTTTTACATTCAGCAAATATTCTGTCCGTCCTACTCCAATTCAATTCAATTTTATTTATATAGCGCTAGATCACCACAAACAGTCGCCTCAAGGCGATTTATATTGAAAGGTAAAAGCCCATACAATAATCCTTTTCTACTTAGTCCTACTCCTTTTTGAGCATGTAAATTGAGCGATATCGTGTTGTTGGAGACAACTCAGTGTCCTTTTTCCTTGTTAACCTGTCTACAATGACCCTTTGTTGCTTATTTTTATTGTATTTTTATATACATGTTCAAAATAAAGCAATCAATAAGTCAGTCCCTTTATATTGTTTGTGAGGTTTTCTTTATGAAGGTTATACACTCACCATCATGCCAAGTTTCACTGATTCTCTTCTTTACTGAGATGGTAAAATGCATATGCAATATTGCAACTAGATTATGTACCAGCTATCATCATTTGCAGAGGGATATGTTCTTTTGGTTTCTTTTTTTATTTGGTTAAAGGTCTGGTGAGGAGGGAATTTATCCTCATTTGATTAAGTTCTGTGAGAGTCACCTGGAGAAACTGGACCCTAAAAGCCGAGCTCTCAGGAAGGATATGCCTGTAGCCACAGCAGCCAGCCTCGCTAAAGATGAGTGGAGCCAAATTGCTGATGAGTTGAAAGTATGGTACATGTTTTTCTTTAAAAAAAAAAAGAAATCTGGTTTACTTACTTACTTTACTCTCATTTGACTGTTGCTCTGAACACTTTGTTCAGAGATGGCAAGAAGAAGCCAAAAAGACTGAAACTTCACTGAAACACCAGTCAGTGTTTGATGATCTAGTGAAAGAAAATATGCCACCTGTAAGAGGTTCCAGTTGCTTTATTCCTCTGAGTCAGGTAAAAATCAAGCCATATACAGTACATAATCAATTACATGTATGTTGAGAAGACAGATATTTGAACAAAGTCTTTATTCATTACAGAAAACAATTCCAAAAGAAAGAAAGAAACCCTCAAAATGCGCTCTTCCACGTGATTACCAAGAATGGGACAAGTGAGTCATGTTGTCACCACATTTGTCGATTATATACAGAAGAAAGACCACGCTGTTGCAGCAGCTGAATCCTCTGTACATAAACACTTCCCATGTGCTTTACTTTGTAAAAAGGCTTAAAAGCTAATCTACTTTCTTTACAGTTAAAAAGCTGACCTTTACTTCAGTTGTTTATATTTCACTTTCTTTACAGGTTCGATGTGGAAAAAGAATGTGAGAAAATTGATGGCGATGTGGACAAAAATGATCCACCAGCCATTATAAACTCAGGACATCCCATAATCAAGACTAAAGTGGACGCCTCATGTAATGTATTTTGCATAGGAAGTGTTGTTTGTTTTGTGGCAATTATTAAGTTGTGTTTGTGTAACATGTGTGGTCTCCCCTACAATATATCCAGTGCTGTCACAACAGGAGAAGCTCCTTCTGGCAAATCGTGAAAAGGACAAAGGCAATGAAGCTTTCAGAGCAAACGATTATGAGGAGGCAGTTGCATACTATTCCAGGTGAGGTTCTTTCAGTGACTCATTACACTGACTGTAATGACTCATTACAGAAAGCACTTAATGCCTCTTAAAAGGATTTTGTCATTTTGCCTGCCATTTACTGTAAGTAGTAGACTGCCATCTTTCATTATAGCTGTAGTTCGGAGTGTTTGTGCAGTAATCTCAGTGTAAAAAGAGGTTTGCTTTACTGTTCATTCTATTACAGGAGCCTTTCCATTACACCAACTGTGGCTGCATACAACAACAGAGCCCAGGCAGAGATCAATCTCAAGCACTGGCACAATGCCATGAGAGATTGCCAGAGGGTGCTTGAGTTAGAACCAGGCAATATGAAAGGTACTTTAATTTTTTTTTTCTAGAATTTCAACACAATAATGCTTCCAAAATTAAATTCAGTTAATCAGTTAAAGAGAAAACCCAAAAATCAAAATGACCCCCTATGAGCAAGCACTTTGCAACAGTGGGAAGGGAAAAACTCCCTTTTAACAGGAAGAAAGCTCCAGCAGAACCAGGCTCAGGGAGGGGCAGTCATCTGCCGCGACCGGTTGGGGCTGAGGGGAGAGAGACAGGACAAAAGACATGCTGTGGAAGAGATCCAGAGATTAAGAATAACTCAAGATTAAATGCAGAGTGGTGTATAAACATAGCCACACACACACAGTGTGAAAAGAGGTAGAGTAAAAAAGAAACACTCAGTGCATCACGGGGACCCCGCCAGCAGCCTAGGTCTATTGCAGCATAACTAAGGGATGGTTCAGGGTCACCTGAGCCAGCCGTAACTATAAGCTTTATCATAAAGGAAAGGTTTAAGCCTAATCTTAAAAATAGAGAGTGTATCTGTCTCCCTAAATCCAAACTGGGACCTGGTTCCACAGAAGATGGGCCTGAAAGCTGAAGGCTCTGCCTCCCATTCTACTCTTAAGTATCCCAACAACCACAAGTAAGCCAGCAGTCAGAGAGTGAAGTGCTCTATTGGGGTGATATGGTACTATGAGGTCTTTGAGATAAGATGGGGCCTGATTATTCAAGACCTTGTATGTGAGAAGAAGAATTTTAAATTCTATTCTGGATTTAACAGGGACCCAGTGAGGAGAAGCCAATATGGGAGAAATATGCTCTCTCTTTCTAGTCCCCATCAGTACTCTAGCTGCAGCATTTTGTATCAGCTGAAGGCTTTTCAGGGAGCTTTTAGGACAGCCTCATGGTAATGAATTACAACAGTCCAGCCTAGAAGTAATAAATGCATGAATTAGCTTTTCAGCAGGATGTTTCTAATTTTAGAGATATTGCACAGGTGCAAGAAAGCAGTCCTACATATTTGTTTAATATGTGCATTGAAGGACATATCCTGTCAAAAATGACTCCAAGATTTCTCACAGTGTTACTGGAGGCCAAAGTAATACTGCTTCTAATAAGTAAACCTGCATTTTTAGATGTGTTATAACTTGAACAACAGCAGCATCAGTGTATGTGATACATATGCAATGTACTTCTTTTCATTAGCCCTGCTTCGTCGCGCTACTGTTTATAATCATATGGGCAGCTTCCACATGGCGACTGAAGACCTGAGGATGGTGCTTAAGGAAGAGCCACAGAATGCTGCAGCCACTGTAGGTGATATGACTGAGGCATGTTCCTGATGTGTCAGTCTACCTTTTATCCACTAGGTGTCACTGTATTTGTGAGAGTTCAGTGTTTTAGTGAGTATGTCCCTGGAAGGTATTTATGTCATTATTGTATAATGTAAATAGAGAATGATTTGGTTTTTCCAACAGATCTGTATCAGTGGAACAGCTCAGGATGTGCTGTGTTTAGCTGTCACCTATAATGACATTGAATGTGTAATAAGTAGGTGTGAAAAAGTGAGAAGTTCTAATCTGTGAATTGTTTGTGGTTTAGCAACTTTTGTCTCAAATTGAGAAGAAGATGGAGGAATATCAACCAGAGCAGCAACACAAGGGCAAAAAAATCCTCATCCAAGAGCTAGAAGAGGCAGATGACAACACTGACAGTAAGAACAAAGCTCATAAGACTGGTGAGATTGTTTGAACCACTAAAAAAAAAATCAATATTCTTAAACACACAAAGACTATAATGAAGCTAATGGCCATTTATGATTCCCCATCCAAAAATCAATCAAACTGTGGCAGATTTAAATGTTCCCTACTCTCTATTTAACATGAAATTAAATTATTTTTCAGTTATGGTCAACCTCAGGGAAGTTAGGTGTTGTGAATAAATTATAAGTGTAGTCCTTAAGTCAGAAAACGATGTGCTTGCATTGTTACTTTTCACTAATGGACCTTGTTGAACTGAGATCCTCTACTAATAAACAAGCAATAAAGCTAACAAGAAATACCAAAAATACTCATTTAATTCCTAACATTTGATTTAACTGAAGTCTAGGACTCCTCAAATTACATAACTTGAATGGAGTGCTAAAATTTACGTTTATAACAGAATGTACTGTGTCTTTATGGCTGTGCTTGATTTAGTAACTGAAGGATTTGCCCTCTAATACAGTCATGATTTATACAGAGCTATGTGGGGACACTACAACATTGCTGGTAATAGTTGGGCTTTAATCGCCTTCTGTCTGCTGTCCTATTGATAGAGGAAACTCCCCTTGTCCCTCTGGGTGAAGTAATAGTGGGTGCATGTGGATTTTCTGCCCCTACACCCACACAGCCCAACCACTGTTCAGATTTGCTACTTCCTTGAACTCCCAGTGGCTCTGTGTCATGTGTCACACTGTGACGTAACTGCTGGCTCTTTCCTGTGGGTGTGTCTTCCACCCTTCTTTCCGTCTCCCTCCCTCCCTCGGCTTCTCCCCTCCCTCCCTTCCAGCTTTTCCGGTTCAACCTAGCCAGCCTGTGGGAGGGGAGGAGAGCTCAGCTACTACTGCTGAAAGTGGAGACATGGGAAACACGCATAAAAAGCCCCACGGCAGAGGGGACGGGGGTCCACACGCCGAGCCCAACAACTCCCACCATGAACACCGGAGGAACAGAGGAGGCAGCTCGGAGAAGTACAAAGTCTCACAGGACTCTAAGGAAAAGGTAACCAATGGATCAAGCAAGAGGGGCTCGACAGCTTCAGTCCAGGGTGATCAGAGCAGCAGCGGTAAGGCAACTCCAGTTGGAGGAAATGCTGGAGAAACTGTCAACCTTGATGCCCCCTGTGGGGCCCTGCCCCCACCCCTCGCCCGGCTAAAGAACGAAGGAAACCTGCTGTTTAAAAATGGACAGTTTGCTGATTCGTTGGAGAAATACTCACAAGCCATTCAGGGCTATACAGATTCAGGTAAGACTTAGGGGTTGGCACTGTTGACACTGTTGTTAATATTTTAGAATATTAAAAGACCATTTTTATTTAATATTATATGGCGAAGTTGCTGGTAGAAGTTAACTGCGTGCTACCACGTCAGTAAACATTTTTACTCATGTTGTGTTATAAACTGACTGTGACTAGGAACAAATGAGTCACAGTTGAACTGAATGACTCTTTTCTCAACTGTTCATTCATCACCATATTTTAATAACTACTTTATATGGTGTTAAATGGTAGATGCACTTGAGCCTGTGTTTATGTAATGTAACTGTAAATCAGGGGTCATGGTCTATAATGCTAGTGCTCCAGTTATATTTGTCACATTGTAACACTGCAGACACTTGCACATGAAAACAGAATATCAAAAATCATTTTTGCAATAGCAAAAAAATCCACATAAACAAGTCAGAGTTCTCAGTGCATAGAGTTCACTTTAGTGTATGTGCAGTTGCTAAACATGATCCAAATTTTCAGGAAGATCCATTACAATGTTTGCTGGCGTAGTGACTTTATCTCACGAATGATGCAGTGTGGCAGCATGGAGACAGTGCTCCTGTTTTAGTCTAGTGCTAAGCCTCTCAGCTCAGGTCAGTCCAAGTCACATGACCTCTAACCACTCACTGTGAAATTGAATTTGTAGGACTGCAGCTATAATTCTCACAGAGAATGAGAGGGTGAGCAGTCAGTGGAGGGAGAGGAACCTCTGCTCATCCTCCCTCAAACAAATGGAGTGCGTCTCTCTCTCTGTGGGCTGCCATAATGTACTCAGTAAACTGGATGTGAATGTGAAAGTGGCTGAGCATCATCTATCTGGATTACTGTGGGAAACACAACATATGTGAACTAATCTTTCTGATCTGTCAGAATGACTCTTTTAAACAGAAATGAAACTTAAAGAGACATTCAAAACACTGTTACAGGTTTCATAGCTGTTGTTGGGTTTGCATACTGTTGCTATAGTTTAGATCTGTAACAAACTTTATGTGATCTGCTGTTGCAATGACCTCACTAAGAGCGTGCAGTTGCTAAAACATCATCATCACTACTGCCGCACTGAGTCATCATCAATGATCTATTCTCATCTGATGGGACTGCACACTAAATGAATGTGTTTAGTGTCGCAGAAAAATGTTGTTCTGTAACATGCAGTGTAGACCTGTGTGATTTGCTTAACACTGTGATAGCGATGAAAACACTGTGAAATCAGTGTGAGGCAGGTGGAGAGAAAAACAGCATTTGCAGTTTGCCTACGTAAGTTTTTGAACTCTCATAGGAAAATGTGGTTTGACAAGATTCCTGTGATCACCATGTTCCCTGTCTACAAGTATTTACTCAAAGTATCACTCTTGTAAAAGACCAAGGTGCAGATATATTGTCATGTTACAGGCACCCTGCCTCTTGTCTCTCGAGAGAACAAGTACAGTTGAAATCCTGCAAATAAAAGCTAGTAAAATGGTTACATTTAAAAGATAGGCATGAATACATGTCTGTCACTTTGTATTTATCAGTCTGAAATAGAAGAAATGCTAGCTCATTATCTTACAAAACTGGTTTTGAAAGTCACTTCTGATAAGCTGAGGTAGTTTCTTGATTTCATCAAGATGGGAACTCAGCATTTTCTATAGTTGCTCACAGAGCTCATTAAACAGTTGATTTAGACAATAAATGCATGACATTCATGAAATTCATAACACAGCCAAACTTTTTCAGTCTCTTTGGGTTTGTATTCCAGCTCCATAACAGCTTCCAAACTCTATGTGCTTTTTCCAAGCTGTGTATTACATTTGTGATCTTTGTCTCTTTTTTTTTTTTTTTAATGCAGGGATTGATAGTCCAGAGGATCTATGTATTCTATATTCCAACAGAGCAGCTTGCTACCTGAAAGACGGCAACAGTCAAGACTGCATACAAGACTGCACAAAGTGAGAGAAATTATAAACTTCCACCACTGTTATGTGAAAAGTTGCTGTGGGTGTGTAGACAAATGCCACGACTCTCCCTGGGTATAAGTTTAATCTTAATGATTAAACTGCTACATTCTGCAAACCACCTCATCATATAGCAACCTCAGTAGAGGATCTCAGTTCATTTATGAGGGGGAGGGGAATTGCACTAGGGTGTGTTGTAAGGGATTGTAATTAATCTCTTTAGAAGTGGTTTTATAAGCCGGAGACTCGGAATAACTTGAAAGTCTTTAAATATACACGATGTGTTTGCAGAATGATTGCGTGGTAGAAAACTTGGATCACACCTTTAGACTTGTTTAAAACATGTACACCCTTTACCCTAGCACTGATAGCAGGGGCATCAGACTTGATCCTTTGCTCCTGTCTCATCGCATCTATTTATACCAACCAGAGCTCTGGAGCTGCAGCCATTCTCCCTCAAGCCCCTCCTGCGCCGGGCCATGGCTTATGAGTCCCTGGAGCGTTACCGACAGGCCTACGTGGATTACAAGACCGTCCTGCAGATAGACATCAGCGTGCAGGCAGCTCACGACAGCGTCAACAGGTATAACCTTTACCCTTCACCTCAGCTAAGAGGCTGCTGAAAACGGGGTATTCTAACAGTCCATTAACATTTTAAAGAGGAACAAATGGTATTTCAAAAGCAAGTATTTGAATATTATAGTGCCCATGCCTGCTGTTTTACTATATAAATGTATTTGCCATCAATTTTAAGTCAGGCTGACACAAACTATCATTAGGTGTAACAGACAAGAAAACAATGAGGCAAAAGCAATAGAAGATTTTATTGCTCCATCTGCCTGTTGTATTTTTCTCATTTGAAAGTGTTCCATAATTGAAATCCAGAAATGACACTGTAACATAACTATAAGACTAAATCGTAACAAGTCATGTTAACCAATACATGCAGGCTAATTAGAGACTAACAGATTTAGCTGGTCAAAAGCAGCTCCGGTTAGGGGCTAATCGTAGCTCTCAGACTGTGTGTCCCTTCTCTATTACGCAACACGGAAACTCACCTGGCTGACTTGTGTTCAGGAGTACCAGAGAGTCAAAGATTTAATTCATGCCCACATACACTATATTTCCAAAAGTATTCACTCAGCCATTCAAATCATTGAATTCAGGTGTTCCAGTCACTTCCATGGCCACAGGTGTATAAACCAAGCACCTAGGCATGCAGACTGCTTCTACAAACATTTGTGAAAGAATGGGTCGCTAACAGGAGCTCAGTGAATTCCAGCGTGGTACCGTGATAGGATGCCACCTGTGCAACAAGTACAGTTGTGAAATTTTGTCACTACTAAATATTCCACAGTCAGCTGTTAGTGGTATTATAGCAAAGTGGAAGCAATTGTGTAGGACAGCAACTCAGCCGTGAGGTGGTAGGCTGCGTAAAATCACAGCGGGGTCAGCAGATGCTGAGGCACATAGTGCGTAGAGGTCGGCAACTTTCTACAGAGTCAGTCTCTACAGACCTCCAAACTTCATGTAGCCTTCAGATTAGCTCAAGAACAGTGTGTAGAGAGCTTCATGGAATGGGTTTCCATGTCCGAGCAGCTGCATCCAAGCCTTACATCACCAAGCGTCGAATGCAGAGCATCAGATGCAGTGGTGTAAACCATGCAACCACTGGAGTCTGGAGCAGTGGAGACGAGTTCTCTAGAGAGATGAATCTCCATCTGGCAATCTGATGGATGAGTCTGGGTTTGGTGGTTGCCAGGAGAACGGTACTTGTCTGACTGCCAAGTATAAAGTTTGGTGGAGAGGGGATTATGATGTGGGGGTGTTTTAAAGGAGTTGGGCTCGGCCCGTTAGTTCCAGTGAAAGGAACTATTAATGCTTCAGCATACCAAGATATTTTGGACAATTTCATGTTTCCAACTTTGTGGGAACAGTTTGGGGATGGTCCCTTCCTGTTCCAACATGACTGCTCACTAGTGCACAAAGTGAGGCCTATAAAGACAAGGATGAGGGAGTTTGAACTTGACTGGCCTGCACAGAGTTCTGACCTCAACCTGACAGAACACCTTTGGGATGAATTAGAGCAGAGACTGTGAGCCAGGCCTTCTCATCCAACATCAGTGTCTGACCTCAGAAATGTGCTTCTGGAAGAATGGTCCAAAATTCTCATAAACACACCTAAACCTTGTGGAAAGCCTTCCCAGAAGAGTTGAAGCTGTTATAACTGCAAAGGGTGGGCTGACATCATATTAAACCCTATGGATTAAGAATATGATGTCACTCAAGTTCATATGTGTGTGAAGGCAGACGAGTGAATACTTTTGGCACTAAAGTTTGTATATACAGAGTTAAACAATAAGAAGTAAACTCCTCGTGAGCCTTTTCAATGTTTTGTCTGTGTGCTGTAACATCGAATGAGCCATGTCCTCCTCCAGGATCACACGGCTGCTCATTGAGCAGGATGGCCCAGAGTGGAGAGAGAAACTTCCCAAGATCCCTGTGGTACCTCTGTCAGCTCAGCAGCACCGCAGAGAGGAGCCACCCAGCGCTGAGGTCCTCCAGGCTCGAGCAGAGAAGGCTGCTAGGGATGCAGGTCTATTTTTTTGTTCTTTTTAAAGAGTCATGATTCTGAATTAATGTTTATCCCCAGAAACACAGGGTTACACCTACTAATGGGAGTCAGGGTTGGAAATACTCTTTTTGCTAGATACTACGCAGTGCTTGTTTATCACTAAGCTGGGACATGCCAGTATAATAGCAGGGAGAGTAGTTGAGAATTTTTTACATACAGCAACTATGATGAGTCAGTAAAATCTAATGTATGCTCCTTATTGACAACATCCAGCAGTTGTAAATGAACTGAAATATTTTTAACTTGAGTAACATTTTCTTGAGCAGCTTTTTTTTTTCCTGCTTGTAGCTATACCTTTGCTCAGTTTTTGAACCTTTCTTCTGCTTGACACAGACATACGGTAGAGGAATAAAAGAGTCCTCCTGTTGTGATGGGAGGAAAATGCGAAAGGCCTAATTTTTATATAAGTGGACATGTCACCTCTGTTCACTGACCATGCAGTTTCTCTGCTCCCAAGGCTTTGCTGTGGATGTTATTTTTAACGTCTAATAAAAGAATAGACCTGCTGGCACAATTTTCCCTCCCTGAAGACGCTCTGCAGCAGATTGATTAGCCCTCGGTCCACACCATGACTGATTGCTGACTTAACTCTCATGGCTGATGTCCAGCTAGCACAGCAGTAATTTCAAGTGCTTAAACCCTCCAGCTGTGTAACAGCAGGCTTATAAAAGCAAGGTCAATTAAAATGTATCGCAAGTGTCAATGTGAATATATGACCTCAAAATGGAAGAGAGTGATCTGGTCTCTGTGTGAATAAGCACTATTTAGTAACTACTTAGTCATCATTTTGCTTTGTCTTCTAGAGAGGAGAGCAGAAGTCTGTTTTTCAGCTTTGAAGCAAGAAGGGAATGATTTTGTGAAGAAGGGCCAATACCAGGATGCTCTGGGAAAGTACACAGAATGCCTTAAGCTAAAGCCAGAGGAGTGCGCTATCTACACTAACAGGTTAGTGGCTTCATTCTCACCTTGACATGAACATACACACTCTTTTATTATTTTATTTTCTGTTCCTCACATTTTCTGCTACTGGTTTGCCCTGTTGTCAGAAAACAGCCAGAAAATCCCCCAAATTAGTTTGACTAAAGAGGCTGATTAACGATCCCCAGCTGTCATTTGTCAGGCGCGCATTCAGCTGGGTATCTAATCCCAGCCAGTCATCCCACCTGTCACTGCTGCCAAAATAGTGTGCACTGTTGGTAAATTGGAACAGAACACAATAGTAGGTAGACAGTGTTGATCGTGTCACAGAAGAAACTGATGACGGGAATATTTTCCTATTGTGTGCTGGTGTTTGCATGTGCATGCGGAGCTCTGCTGTGGAAACAGCTTGTATGTACAGCCACACCAGAGCAAATACCCATATGCCACACAGCTGCTGAGACCCAGTTGGGAACAAAAAAAACCCAACAACAACAGCAAATTGATTTAGAAAAAGGGCTCCAGGAGTACATTTCTGAGCTGTAATTTTTATTTCTCGTCTTCATAAGAAAATGATCTTCTCATGCCTTCTGCTGTTATTCTAAACCCTGATTCACAGTCGATGAGTCACAAACTCATGATACCTTTGAGTCACGCATCAAATGTGATTAGCTGCTGGTGACAAAAATAAAAATCACAAGTGACGTGTGTATTTGCAGAGCTCTGTGCTACTTGAAACTGGAGAGGTTTGCTGAGGCCAAGCAGGACTGTGATGCAGCACTGAAACTGGAGCCAACCAATAAGAAGGCGTTCTACAGAAGAGCCATGGCCAATAAAGGCCTCAAGGTGAATAGAGCTGGACTTTAATGACTAATGCTATAAGGGAGTGTTATCTTTTTATGGGGTGGCTGAAGAGTGAAGATCTAAAATATCCCTTTCACATATTTCATACCTAAAGCTGGATTTTTTTTTTTTTTGTGTGTGTGTGTGTCTCCCTCTACCAGGACTACCTGGCATGCAGCTCTGACCTACAGGAAGTGCTGCAGCAAGATCCGAATGTCCAGGAGGCTGAGAATGAGCTGGAGGAAGTCACTAAGCTGCTCAGACAGAGTCTGGCGAACGCTTCACCAGCCAAACCCAGGAAGCCTGTCCCCATCACAGAGGTCAATACAGTTTTTGTTTTTATTTAGGGTTTTTTTCCCCCCATTGCATTCATTCATTCATTTTCATTGCATCCAACAGACAACTTTAGAGTCTACATGTGTAAGTAGTTAGGAGGTACAGGTATTTTGATGGAGGGAGACTGAAGGATCATGACTCATGGCCACCCAGCCTCCCTTGAATAGTGCTATTAATGATCTAATGAGGAATAAAATACTCCAATTAAAAAAGCACCAAATTGAAGCATGAGTGGGGCTCAATTTGCTGAAAAGCAGCACCTTACATTTCAGCCTTTAACCATTTTCAGCTTATTGATACAAGAGAAAAGGGGAAATAGAACACGGAGAAAGCTAAAATTTTTTTCAATCCATCCACTGCCCAGACCTGCCTCTCCCTGGCCACCCCCTCCAGTTCTTCTGGGGGACACCAGAATGGCTGGACTCCAAATATTTTCCCAGTTTGCTAAAAGGCTACAGAGTGTTATGAGGATCTCTTTTGCTTCGACTTTAGCACTTCAGCAGGGAAAGATGGAAGATTAAAGTGTCTCAGATCTGATCACTGCATCCCAGACTATTTTTTTTTTTACAAAGTGGCAATGAATGCTGCATTTCCCTGATTGTGACTCACTATGACCAGCTTTCTTCCTCTGTCTTTCCTCTGTAAATTTATCACACATATAAATGTATCACCCTCCTTGCTCAGGTCGAGGATGATGAGAATGTGACAGTTATCCCCAACTCAGAGAACAGCTGCAGAGGAGAAGACATCACCATCAACCTCCATCCCACCAGCGCCTATGAATTTGGCCAGTCTCTGAACGCAGCTCGCTGCACTGGAAACACAGTGGCCTGCGCTCAACTACTGGCCTCCACAGCACCAGAAATACTTCCCCAGTTCCTGAGCACCCAGCTTGATGGACACACCATCAGCTTCATCATGCAGGCCCTGGACTTACACCTACTGGAGAAAGACCCCAACCTCGTCTACCAACACCTCAACCACCTGCACACAGCTGACAGGTTCTCGGTAAGATT
Organism: Pterophyllum scalare; assembly: GCA_024447675.2. Lineage (NCBI taxonomy): Eukaryota > Metazoa > Chordata > Actinopteri > Cichliformes > Cichlidae > Pterophyllum > Pterophyllum scalare. The sequence goes on along the minus strand of JAMQGT020007667.1, from coordinate 5,250 downwards.
TACATGCAAATATGGTTTTGTTAATGAAAAGATTATGTAAGTAACCCATGTGGTGATAGGTGACGATATGCTGTTTGCAGGTTGCACTAATGCTGCTGGAGGACGAGCGTCACCACATGACTCAGCTATTTGAGCATCTCTCAGCCGTGCAGAGCACACAGTTCACTAAGAACGATGTTCAGAACCTGGCCAACAAATACATCTGACCCTCCCCTCCCTGCTACCTTGCTGCATGAGCTCCTCCACCGCTGCTCTTGGATCTATGCAAAACAAGAACTGAATACACAAAGGCAGAGGAAGCTGCAGAATGAGCAAAACAATGGAACTGAGTTGGTTCGCTCTACTCGTCTGTATGTTTCTGTGACGGTATAAGAAATCTATTTTTCTCTCCAGAACGTTTTGCTATGCAGCTTTACTTTTGTACCACCATGAACCATTTGTGTTTTACAACAGGCATCCAATGGGACACAGTGGACCTTTCACCTTAATGCATTGATAAATGGGGTTCAACGTGCTGTTATGTAACACAACAGGCAGATGTTTGCTCACTCCAGGCAGTAGCTTTTGCTCAGGAAAGGCTTCCTAGAACTGAATTCAGCTGATCTGCTCTCTGAACCCAGTTTCCTAAAAGACCAGCTACCACATACCAAATGCTGTTCAGTGCATGTCAAAATATAACTCAACAAAAAGCTAATTTACTTACAAGTTTAAAAATGTGTCTTTGCTGCATATAAAATAACTATTTTGCTATGACCACATGTACTGTATTATCTCGATGGACGAAAGAGACCTGCATGCCTCACTGCTGTTCCTGTGAGTATAACAGAATCTCCTGAAGTTGCGATGTCTTTCGGAAAAAAAGTTTTATTTTTATCCATCTATGCAAATTAGGCAGGTCTTTGTGTCTTCACCCTGTGGAGTGACATTGTGCTGTTCAGCCTCTTTACCTGCACCGTCACCTTCACAGCAGATGCCAGCAAACTGGAGAGAAGCAGCATCTTTATGAGATGTGTGCCTTGGATTTCAGTCTAGGAGTCGACTTACGTTTTGGTGAGGATTTAGGTACTCAAAGAGAAAGTCTATATCATTCTATAGCTTTAATCGATTTGGATTTATCATTTACATATATGTGCTCCAAAATCATTGTTTTAAATGTGTAATTTATTTCTTATTTAAAGTCATTCTGTCCATGTTCTAAGTAATAAACATAAAATCTTTCTGTAATGTAAATATTAGAAACCAGAATAGTTTGGATTTAGATTTACATTACAGAAGCATTTTATGTTTATTACTCACAATATATAATGACTTTAAATAAAAAGAAATAAATTACACATTTAAAAGAATGATTTTGGACACATATATGTAAAATCATAAATCCAAATTAAAAAGCTATAGAATGATATAGACTTTCTCTTTGAGTACCTAAATCCTCACCATAAGTCAGTTCCAAGACTGAAATCCAAGGCACACAATCCCTCATAAAGATGCTGCTTCTCTCCAGTTTGCTGGCATCTGCTGTTCAGCCTCTTTACCTGCACCGTCACCTTCACAGCAGATGCCAGCAAACTGGAGAGAAGCAGCATCTTTATGAGATGTGTGCCTTGGATTTCAGTCTAGGAGTCGACTTACGTTTTGGTGAGGATTTAGGTACTCAAAGAGAAAGTCTATATCATTCTATAGCTTTAATCGATTTGGATTTATCATTTACATATATGTGCTCCAAAATCATTGTTTTAAATGTGTAATTTATTTCTTATTTAAAGTCATTCTGTCCATGTTCTAAGTAATAAACATAAAATCTTTCTGTAATGTAAATCTAAATCCAAACTATTCTGGTTTCTAATATTTCATTAATTCTACATGAATGTAAAGTTTAGCATAAGGAAACAAATTTGGGGGCAGGAGGCAATAATTCTACATATTCCAGTTTCTCTTCACAGTGGTTTTTAAAGTTGATGTTTCAGTAGAGTTGGAAAAAAATATATATACACAGAGGGCTACTCAATAAACTGGAAAATATGGTGTTTTTCTTCTTTATCGCATAACAAGTTTAAACATCTGTGAACACTACAGAAATGCACACAAAAAAATTCAATGGCTTTTTTTTGTCTTATATACACACTATAATGATATAGGATGTTCATATTAAATGCAGCAAAACTTTCAAATAATGAGGTCGTCATACTGCTCTGAACACTCTTGGCTCTCTATTACATCAATGAGAGCAGATAGCCCTAATAAAGTCAGCTCTGACTGTGAGTGCAGATACCCTACCAACCTCCTTCATACTTTGTTTGCAAGGGGCACCCAATTAGAAGATATATGGCTTGAAGGAAGGAGTAAAGAAGCCAAAAGGCTTGCTTCAAACAGTAGATGAGCTGAGGAGCCCAGTATAATAGTTAAGGATCACTGTGAACACTGAATAATGCAAAGCTAGTAGAGTCTAATAATAAAAACATGAAGTTTGAAATGAGCATAATAGGTCCACTTTAATATTTTCAGAACTTTTATTAACTTAAAAACTGGGAAACTGTAAACATTTGGTTTTTTTTTTATTTTTTTGATATGCATTTACACGCATATAGTAAAGCAAATTTCCAAACAAATATACAAATACCTTATGCAATTCTACACAAATTACAAATTAGATCTGGCACTAGTGTTCAAATTAGGATAAAAAAAAAAAAACAGTTTGGGTGAAGAATGAGGGGGAAACAAAACGTTTTGCTGTAATGCAGGGAGAAGTGCAGCATAAAGCCTAATCCACAGAACCATTCATGTTCATTCAGTAACAGACCTGGGTCAGGATACCATTCAATGGCTGAATTCACCTGAGCTGACTCGGTGGCCCCAATAAAGCCGACCACGGAGCAGTAAAGACAGGCTTAAGCAAACACTCTAAAATAAAGAATTTAACTTCAAGTCTGCTCAGCAGCACCGATTGGCAACACAAACAGGAACTCACAGGACAAATCAATAGGGAAGATAACCATTAACAAACCTCTGTATCCCCATGAACCTTTGTGCATTGCAAAACATCAATCTAAGAAATACAGGTAACAGTGCAGGTGCCTTGGGCTGTTGTACAGCCTTGGTTATTTGCGTAGCATTTGTGAAGCATGTACAAAACAGCAGTCTGTATGTCTGTATAATCTTGGATCTTATCACTCATCCCCCGGGGTTTTAAAAGGATGCACAATACTGCATCTACAGCTGACAAGTCAAAGGTTTAAGATTTAACAAGAGCCTGAGTGCTGTCTTTGGTAGGCAATTGAAAAGTCTTCATTTACCATATCTACCACAGGATGTTCAGTATGTGAATGACCATCCCTCCTACACAGTCAGACATTCTGCAATGAGTTGTTGTGGTTGTTTGGAATCTAGAATCTAGAAGACACAGTGGAGACAAACAGAACACAAACAGCTTCTTGAAGGCACCATGAGTTAACAAAGAAAGATATCAAAGCTCTCTCTTACTCAGTGAGGCAAAACCATCAGCCTGAATAAATCACCTTGGAACAGGACAAAAACAATTTCTTTGTACAATTTCACAGAATTGACCAACCCATTGGTTAATGTTACTATAATGACTTTAAGCATTATCTCGACAAGTATGGCCTTCCAGAGACCCTTCCTCAATTCAAAAGACAGCCCCCACCCACACCCTCAACATGTCACTATGAACTTTCTGCAGAGCCAAACGAGGCCTGGGCTTCCTGATTCACCTTAGTGCTAGAATATGCACTCAAGGATTTTAGGCTACAGGTCTTAAATCGTTGGTTACCGAGCTGCTAAAGAGCCAGCGAGCACCATCTCCCACAATGGGACAACAGTTGTGTGTGCATCCATTTAAAAACAATCTCAGTTGTTTTTAGGTCTGTTTTAGAGCTAAAACGATTCAGGACACACAGCCCAGGCCTTGAACTTATACATTTTCATTTCAAATATAGATCCAGGACAAAAACAAGCCAACAGCCTAATAATAAATACAGATAAGAACTCAGACGTTCCTCCTGTTACTAATACATTTTGGGGAAAATAAAATGAATGAATCATTGCCTGGTCCCTGCTTGAGTTCACTTCTGAATAGTTGAAACCTTCAATATTCCTGCATGGTATTGCATCCAGACAATAGAGCTAAAAATCAAATACTAGCAAAACTGGCACAGTGGTTTTTAATTTTAGTCTACACAGATACATAGGACACACCCAAATCAGTGGGCTGCCTTCTGTTACATGTGGCCAGTGAGTGAGTTTCAAAAATGTGTCAGCAGTTTATGGGCTGCACAGAGAGAAACACCAGTATTCACAACCTTAACATTTCTCAAATGAATGCACTGCAGGAGCCTTAATACTTCCAACAGCCTTCTGACACTCAGTGGACACACAGATACACACAGATCTCTGTTTTGCTCAAAGGCTGCTTTTTAAATCAAGGACATCCATCCCAAAAATAACACTGCCCCTTTATAAGGGAATAACAGAAAATCCCGGGTAAACTGTGAGCTATGATTGTTATGTTAGCGGAGGAAAGGATGTTAAATAAAAACAGTGTGTGTGCAGCACTTATGGTATTGAGATTTTAAATATCAGTCTGTATACAGGAGTTCTTGGGCTGCTGCTGGGTTTGAGCTGGGTGTTGTGGTTGATTATGGTGGGTGTTGTTGTTGGTTTCCTTCAGCAGCTCTCCGGTGTTGCTGTGAGAGTCCAGCTCAGTGGGGCACACCAGGTTGACATTCTCCTCTGTTATGAAGCAGAGTGGGGGGAGCTCTGTGCCATTACCCAGGGAGGACGAGGTGGAAGTGGGAGAGTGTGGGGTGACTGTAGCACTCTGTCCCTGGGAAGAGGATGAAGAAGTGGGGCAGGTCTCCAGGCGGTCGTTCTCCACTTCAGGTAAGGGACTGACGGTGGCAAAGCGTGTATGGTAGTCGCCTCCACTGGAGCCATGGCTACAGGATGTCTTCATGCTTTCCAGATCAGAGCAGCTGAACTCAGAGAAGTGGCTGGAGTGGGAGTCAGCCACTGATGGCAGGCTGCCACTCAGAGAAGGAGAGTCGAACTCTGAGGAGTTGGTGCTGCGCTGCTCCAGCAGCTGCGCATCCATGTCCTCCCGTGTCTCATTGATCTTTGTGCCTCCTCCCCCTTTCTTGCGGAGCTTGCCTTTGCTTTTTTTGCCCCCAGAGCTGGAGGAGGAGGAGCAGGAGGCCTCTTTAGCAATACGTAACTGAACGAGTAAGTATGCATAAC
>JAMQGT020007665.1:0-27405 GCA_024447675.2 Pterophyllum scalare | reverse complement strand
GTGTTATGTCCTTGTTCTTGGTTCCAGTTACGTATTGTGTTGCTGATTGGTAGAGCCAACTCGAAAATTTACACTTAATGCAAGATTTCAAGTTAACTCAAAATTTTGAGATATATAACTCGAAATTTTGACTTATTTTCTCAAAATTTTGAGTTATGGATATAATTTTTTTTCTTTAGAGGTGCAACAAACTTCCATAGATGGCTGTAGGTCAGCAGGTCACCTAATAATCGGATGGTTGGTGGTTTGATCCCTGGCTGCTCCAGTCTGCTTGCCAAAGGGCAAGATACTGAATCCTAAGTTACCCTCATTGATCAGTGAGAATTTTAGACAGAAAGCACAGAAAAGGGTGCTCATGGGAATGAGGCATTAAAGCACTTTGAATGCTCAAGCGGAGTAGAAAGTGCTATAAGAAGGAGTCCATTTACCATCTAAGTGCTTTCTATCCAACATTCACATGAACACATCAAAGAATAACTTTATATTTTGGAATGCAAACTGAAGCAGCCAAACATCGAACCACCAACCTTCCAATTAGTAGATGACCTGCTCTAACTCCACCCCACATGCCCCACCTCAGTTTTAGAAATTTGAAGCAGCATCACATATATTCATCATAGGTGATACTTTTAGTATGTTTATGTTGGATCACTTCAACACAAGTGGTTGACATGGAGGGTGGCGGTGGCTCAGGTGGTTGAGTGGGTCGTCTGCCAATTGGGAGGTCATGGATTGATACCTGGCGCCTCCTGTGTCCAAGCATACTTGGGCAAGACACTGTACCTCGAGTTTCCCTGATGCATCCATCAGTGTGTGCACTGTATGAATGGGTGTGTGATCGGGTGAAAGGGCCTTGTAGTATAAAGTGCTTTGAGTGCACAAACTGAGCCATATATAAGTACCATGATCCATCTAAATATTTATGTGAGGCCTGCTTTTCCTGGTGTAGGATGTTTACGTTGCTTCTCTAATGCTTAAAAACACCTTCAATAACTCCAGTCATTCTCATTAAGTTCTAAAATGTATATCAGATCATTTCAAATAGAGTCCTGAAGAGATGAGATCTGATTTTCTAATCCGCCTTGAGCATGCTTTTTACAGAGCATAGGGAAAAGAGGAGGCAGAGGTAAAGATGGAAGACTAGAAAGTGCTCTTTTTCTGCACTGCTGAGCAGAGGATGCACTATTCAGACTGTCCTCGTCAGCAAAATTCTATCACTATGTGTTTATTCAGATGTTAAAGTAAACCTTCTCCTACTGACAGTCAAGGTGTTCAAACCAGCAACAATCTTCCTCTAAGCCTTTAAGCTGACCAGACCTCAATTATGGAAGCTGCGGGGCTGTAGTGCTTGTAAAGGACGACTCTGACCTAAAGTAAGTGTCAGGCAGGCCACAAAGTCAGTTTCGGTGCATTCATGGTAGATCAGCTCAATGATACCCTTCCAGCATTCAACTGCCAAATTTTATACAGGGGATGCTATTTAATCTGCTTTAGCCTGCATGCAGACGTCGGCATTCTGCAAATTGCGTTGCCAACCAGCCATCCCCCAGCTTCTGCCGTTTCTTACTTCATCAATATTATATTTGTTGTCAGTGTTTCCTGGTCTGTACTGTGCTGGGCTGTGTGGCTGCTCTCTTCCAGTAAAACTATTACAGCTGGAAAAAGTCTCCTTCTGTTTATATGGTCCTGCTCGAAACTATTTTCCCATATGTTTGAGGCTGGGTTTGTCCTGCAGAGCAAAATGTGCAGTTTGTTCAATATTAGTACAACAATATCTTTTCCTATACAGCAAGTTCTTTGCATCAAAGACTCAGCAAACACATTGTGCATACTCAAATACATATGAATCCAGCTGAGAGTTGGTGATTTTAGCTCTCAGTATTATATATTTACATATGCCAAATCTTTTGACGGCAAGTAAAATGATCATCCTACAGAGGCTGAATCCAAAGACACCCTAAAAATGATACAGCAGGCTAGTCCAATTTGCTGAAATTTCACTGCAACAACTCAAAATGGTCCTCAGCAGTTTGTGTGTGCTCAGGGTGAACCTGCTCTCATCTGTGAAGCACAGGGCACCAGTGGTTGAGCCTCCCAATTCTGGTATTCTATGGAAAATGCCAGTTGAGCTCCACGGTACCGGGCAGTGAGCACAGGACCCGCTAGAGGATGTTCGGGCCCTCAGGCCACGCTCATGAAGTCTGTTTCTGATTGTTTGGTCAGAGACGTTCACACCAGCGGCTGCTGGAGGTCATTTTGTAGCTCTGCAGTGCTCATCCTGTTCCTCCTTGCACAAAGGAGCAGATCCCGGTCCTGCTGATGGGTTAGGGACCTTCTACGGCCCTGTCCAGCTCTCCTACAGTAACTGCCTGTCTCCTGGAATCTCCTCCATGCTCTGAGACTGTGCTGAGACACAGCAAACCTTCTGCCTTATTGGTTTACATCACGACAGAGCTCTGTTAAGAGACTTCTGCACCAGTACGTTGAGTTTGCCAGTTTGCACCAACGATTTAGCTTCCTGCTATCCCTTACAATGAGGATCAATGAAATGCCATTTTTTACCAATGCCATTTCGAAAGTTGGTCTAATTCCAGAGTATTGTTTGTTATGGAGTGTGCAAAAATTACAGAACTATTTCATATGCACAGAATGTTATTGCTTGTAGAATTGCTATATCCAGAAGAGCTTTGAAGGATGCTACGCTATGACGCAGCTCCTACGCCACTCATTCCTACAGATGAATCCATTCTGTTCAGCTATTGTGGCTCACTTTTATTGTGCTTGACTAAGGAGAACTATTAGTATTTATATCGCCTACATGTGGCACCTTTCTCCTCTAATGCTCCAAATAAAATGAGGAATAATTCATCCTCTAAAATGAGAAGATTCCACCTGTACACTGTACTAAAGGTAATCTGTTTCCACAGATTTAGAGCTCTCAATGTAGTTTGTTCCACTCATTTATTTTTGAGGGAAATTGTACTCTGTGTTAAAGACTTCAAGTGATGTCACTCCTCTAAAGATTAAAGCAAAGAAAAGTGTGGGCTTCATTTTGCTGCTCAAAGGTTGCTTCCTGCCCTGGCATTTTGTTCATTGTGGCTTGTTTAGCTTCCAGGCATCTTTAGGCTGTGCTATTTTTAGAGCAGGCAATTTTCCACAGAGGCTGTTGGAGCCGAGGTGAGAGTGTGAGAGATTCTCTGCTCTTTGTCAGGCAGCCGAGTGCAAGCTCTCTCAGCTGGAAGCTGTGAATTGAACCATCAGATAGGAGCTGTGTATGTTCTACATTTCACTCTTAAATGCGTGTCTTAGAGGAAATGAGAAGAAAGCTCAGCAAGCTCAAGCGAACACGCTGCTCTTAGATGTGAAGATGTGAAAATCCCATGTGCACTCAGATGAAAAGAAAAAGCAGGAAAAGCACTTCAACACACATGCCCGATTCTGTGGCCAGTGAATCGCCCTCTCTTTGGCTTTATTATACACGCACTGCTGCGATCACTGTGGACCAGGATGGAGCCCAGCCTAACAGATGGGTCATCGCTGGGCCGCAGGACCAGGGCTTCACCATAACACGCAGATTTGTCTGATGGAAAGCTCAGGTTAGCTTGGGTCTTTTTGTAGTTCTCTCATCTATGAAAACACTGCTTACCAAAGCAAATGCTGAGCTCTACAAACACAGTGAAATAGTAATAAAATCCAGCCTGAAACAAATTACAGCCCATGCCCAGTAGATTACAAAGAACGGAGGAGAAAAAGGACCCACATATGTTATGAATGCTTTTAGAACAGTGTGTACTAACACTATTTAATCTGCTGCCCTTTTTTGTGGGACTTATTTTAGTGCTGATGTATTATTTATTTTTGATATTCTGTATTATTTACCTGAGGAAAACAAACTGTTTTGCTGCTAACAGCAAAAAACAAACAAACCCGCCACGTTATTTACCACTCACGTCACTTTTTATTAATATCTCAGACTGTTAGCAGCAGTTCTGCAGCCACATGATTCTTTATTTCTACAGATTTCAGCAGCTAAAAGGAACAGCTGTCCATTTTGCGATTTAGGGCCTCCCTCAGTCGTGACTCACAGGATCTAAGCTACATTATTTACGAGGTCTAAGGTAACTACTGAAGTGTCAGATATCAGACTCTGTTTTGGGCTCGGGCATTATCATTTCTTCATGCCCACACCTTCAGGACATGTCTCCATGGTATTCAGCACCTGTTTGTCTGATAACACCTGTATGTATTGAAAATGTAGCACACTGGAGATGATGTGCAGGTGGTTCTGGCAGACAGAACGAGGCGTTACCCTCTGTAGCCACAAGGTTCACTGACAAATAATACACATAGGTTCGGACATGTCCGATAGACTCAGCTGATTCCCAAACGGGTCTTTTTTTTCTCCAGGACAGAATGGCTGCTGGGGGCACATGCTGTGCCTTATAACACCTCTGTAACAGTTTAACAGACAGAAGTTTCCATTTTTTGGCAGTCTTTAAAAGCATAGCCCTACTTTTGGGATGTCTAAATACAATCATACAACATTGTTAGTTGATGAAACTTTGCTCTTGTGTACCGACGTGAAAACAGGCCGAGGTGAGATATTTGTGCATGCTCCGTTATCTACAGTTTTCACTGTGAGTCCTCCTCCTCCATTTTTTTTAAAACATTTTGTTACCAGCTTTCTTTTATGGTTTATTATGTCTGAGATATTATGTTAATAATGATTCTTTAAAAAAGAGGTACAGGAGACAGCTTGCAATTCATCCATGTTAGCAGGCATGCTAGTGTTGGCTAACTTTAGCCAGAAGAAAGCTCAGGATCAGATTTTGATCCCCAAAACCTAAAAAGCCCCTGCTGACGGACCCTACATTTCTCCACAAGTCCAAATTACCCTTTGAGCAGACAGGTTTCAATGGATGAAACTGAACTTAAACGCATACAGAGTTCTTTTTGAATTATCATTTCTTATCTAGTCACAGCCAGCTGTGGAGCTAATTGCAGTGTAGTCAGTTGCAGGTGTGGTGCTCCATTGGTTGCAGGCACGGGGGGTGAAGCGTCTCCTTGAGTTTTCCTCCAGAGTGGTTCTAACTTTTCGACTGTCAATCAGATTTTGGAAGTTAGCAGTTTCCAAAAGACAGAGCAGTTTTACACGACTACAGTGTTAAAGATACGGCTTTAATTAAGAAACAAACAAACAAAAACAAACAAAGAAGACGACAATAAATAGGATCTAAGCGTTAACGATGTCACTGTGTTCCTGAGCTCAGCTATCACTTTTGTAATTTCAGTGTTAACACAACATTGTGATTTCCATCACCAGTTCTGTGTGTGAACAGATAGAAATGATGATGGAAATCAGTAATCGTCTCTGTTTTCCACAGTGAAACTACTGGCTGATATTTCGTGCTAGTGGAAGGTAACATCTCTGCCACTAAAATGAAGTATGCAGTATTGACAGGATGTTCAGATAAGAATATGCAAGATGATCAAAGTGACCAAATCAGAACAGTCAAGAACTGCTTTACAAACAGCTAATGGGCCTGTGAGTACTGTAATGAGCCAGCTTTTGACCTTATTCTTCAATCATAACCAGCCATCTTACACCCAAAACTCAATGCATACACACACATCATTTCCACAGGGGTTCAAAGTGTAGCCTGCTTGGTGAACATATGGCTACTCAAAGGCACTCACATATTCAAACTGGAAAACTACAACCCCCAAATCCAAAAATCTGTTGTAAAATAATTGTAAATGTAAATCAAATGCAACAATTTGAAAGTCTCATAAACCCATATTTTATTCATAACAGAGTATAAGAAACATCAAACATGTAACCCTCTGGGGCCGGGCCGTTTTTGACTCCTTCTGCGATTATCTTTATATTTCACCTTACAAACTGTTTACCTTGACTTGTTTGGTATCACTGTTTTCAGCACAACCTCACATCTGTGACTCTGCAGTTAGTTTTTACATACTGTATTAACACATTGGACCTAAAGTCACAGAAAACATAAAATCCAAGTAGATTTATTTATTTATTTATTTATTTTTTACTGTAAAAGCCACAAACTTGTTTAATGAACTATTTTTTCCAAATGAAAGAAGCATTCACTTGTTGAAATAGCTAAACATTAAAGATGATTGTAGGTGCAAAAGTGGCTCCGTAGTGCAGTGGTTTACACATCCAACCAGCAAGTGAAAGGGTGCAGCTGGAGACACAAATCTCCTTTGGGTTGCACCAGGAAGGCCAAACAGTGTGAAACCTCTGCCAAATAAAACACACAGCACCTCCTGCTGTGACACGGGGAGCAGTAGCTAGGTAGTAGTAGGTGTAGATAAATATCAGCCAGTTGTGTCACAGGTTTCAAACAAAGAGAGTTGACAGAGCTCACATCTCAGACCACTTCACAGAGTACTTTGGTTGCCTTTGGTTCCTGAGCCACTTGAACCAGCTGAGACCCCGCAGCCAGTGCAGGAATGCCTGGAGGCGCTCCTTAATGTTGCAAGAGCCTTCATCTTCATCGTCCGTCTCCTGCAGCAGCAGCAATGTGAATGTGTGTGTGTGTGTGTGTGTTTGGTACAACAAATGGGAACATCCAATATTAACATTTTGGTACTGCTACCACAGCTAACGGGGCACACTACTATAAATCTAATATTTCTGTCAGTTCCGATTATGACTTGATCTCTGGGTTTTGGACTTACTTTTATTCAAGATGTTCTCTGTTTGGTTCTTAGTTTGTTTGTTCTATGATTTTCATATATGCGGAGCCTTTTATTCTTAGTTCCAGTCAGTGTTTCCAGTCTTATCCTCATGTGTCAGTTCCCCCATGTTCAGTTCATTCATGGTTTCCCATTTAGTTTTACCCCTCCCACACCCTAAATCTCACTGGCAGTTGGACAATGCAACATGTAAACATAAACACAATACAATAATTTGCAAATCTATAAACCCATATCTTATTCACAATTGAGCACAGAAAACTATAAGATGTAAAATGTACCATTTTACTAAAAAAAAGAACATTTTTCGATACGGCTTATTCTTTGTATGATAGAACTGTAACCTGCGTTTGTGGATGGCACAGCAAACTGTTCACAGACAACAATTTCTGGAAGTGTTCCTGAGCCCATGCAGTGACAGAATCAAACGTGTTTTTAATGCAGTGCAGATCCAGTACTGGTTCTCAGCCGTGTCCCTGGCGCACAGAGATTTCCTCACATTTATGGACTTTTTTGACAACCTTGTGTACTGTAGATGAGATATTTAAAATCGTTGCAACTTTAAGCAACTTTATTCTGAATTCAATCCACAATTTGTGAACCTCCGCCTATTTTACTTCTGAGTTAACTCCGCCTCTTTAAGATGCTTAACCTTGCCACTTGCCCTAAATAGTTGCAAAATGTTGCTCTACCTTTTTTCTTTTTAGTACCACTTACTTTTCCAGCCTTTTGTTGCTTTGATCCAACGTTTTTGAGACGTGTTGCTGCCACCAAATTCAAAATGAGCTAATATTTTTTCTCAGTTTAAACATTTGATGTGTTTTCTATGGTTCTATTCTGAATAAAATATGGGTCTGAGATATACAAATCTGTTTTATTTAGATTTTATACAATGTACCAACTTTTTTTTGAATTCTTAATTAGGTATCACATGCAGATGTTTTACACACTTATATATGTATTATATGTGTAATACCCTCAGTATCTGTTTGGTACACCCTAAGTCAGAGAATGGGCACCTGTTGCAGTCCACCATTTTTATTGTATACACTGTGGCCCTTAAGTTTGTAACCAGCTTTGGTGTATGTGAGAATACAAATGGAACATTAAGCAATCTTTCAGCTCCCAGCTAGTACCTGTGAGAAAGGGCAACATTGAATAATGACCCAATGTGATCAACCATTGGAAAAACAGCTTAAAATGTGTGTTTTTGATGGTAACAATGTGCCCACAAAAACAGGAAAACCCTTAGGGCTAGAACATCATGTGGCTAATGTAGCTAGGGTTGCTGTTAGTTTTGATCTTACATCCACAGATCAGAGCTATGTGGAATGTGTAAGGCTGATGGAAGATGGTTGAACTCTTTTTGCCAGCTGACAGCTATAGCTGCACTGCTCAGAGATTTTAGGGTAATGATTTATAACCAATTTTGTTTTGCCAGTCCATTAATCACAGTTAATGAGGAGCGAGGTATGGTTTGTGGCTCGCCTGTAGGAGGGAGAGGTTTGGGTGAGATGGCTGTGGGTGCAGCATCAGTTGGGGAGAGCAGCACAGGGGAACGGAGTGTGCACTTTGTGCACTTGCTAATTATTCTTTCACCCTGGGTGTGGGGCTGGAGGAAGGCAGTGGTGGACAAACTGGAGCAGAAGGCAAGAACGCTCTGAAGCTGGGTATTCATGACATTTTTCCTGCAAATATTGCAATAAAGTCTAGTGGGAATCTGCTCCCTCCACGTGGTTACTGAGGAGAACTTGCTACACTGGTGCCCAGCGTACCTCAGTAACATGGAGATTTCAGAATCACAGCCAGTCTAGCTGACAGCTGCTCTGGCACAAATACTGGGGTGGCTCAAACAGCGGTGCCCAGTTTACATGCTTTGACCGGAGGAGCTTCATGGGCAGGTGGAAAGCGGTCCTGGATCAGATGGTATACTTTCCCAAGGATCATAGCTGCTACTCCAGAAGCTCCAAGCTGGGGCCTGCTGGCCGTCCACTTGTCGACACTCGGCAGCTGAAAGTGTGTGGCCACGCGGTACCTGCAACCGAGAGAGGCAGCCAGAGAGCAATTGCTGCTGGAGCTGATGGTCAAAGAATAGTTTGTGCAGTGATTACACCACCAGAAACAGGAGAATGGGTGAAATGTCACTGGCGGGCAAGCTTGATGATGGCAGTCACTTTGGCTGAGGACTGCCTCACTGTACATGTGGTGGAAACACACTGCGGCTGATCAGGGACCAAAGGGTGCGTGTTTGCTACTGGCACTGTGGAAGAAATAGCTTCTCTCTCTGGGAGCTTGCCTCACCTTCCCTATCACTAGCCCTGTTGGCTGCTGGAACTGCACCCAGCGCACCAGGGGAATCCTCAAGCGCTGGGGCATAAGTATTGGAGGTGTGGGTGACCTGGCCACTTCCAAATTGAGTGCCCGCTCATGGAGGTTGGCCAGGTGGTGCAGGTTGCCATGCCTCTGAAATTTTCCCCCGGTCTGTGAATGACATACATCATTCAAGTAAGAATGCAAGAGGGTATATACCTCCAATGGTTTTCCAGGTGGCTCATTATAACCCCATGGCTGGTCACTTGGGCAATGACAAAACTCTGGAAAGAATAAAATGGCCCAATTCTAATGGCTGAGCATTCGAATCAACCAGCAGGCATACACAATGCCTGCTGGTTGATCCAGCAGCCATTTTAAAAGTGCCTTTGTTCTTTGTACCAATTATGGAGATCCCATTTGAACAAATTGGTATGGGCCATTTCACCAGAGTGCACATGGACATTACTTTGTGTTAGTTCTAGTGGATTACGCCTCTTGATATCCTGTAGCAGTGCCCCTTTGTAACATTTCTGCAAGGGCTGTAGCACGGGCAATGTTTCAAGTTATCTCCCACATCGGAAAAATGAAAACGATTCTGATGGACCTGGGCATGTTGTTCATGTCATGCACGGTGAAAGAACTTTGAGTTGCTGTGTATTAAGTCTATTTGGATGAGTGTATATCATCCACAGACTGACGGTCTGGTGGAGTGTATAAGAGTTTAAAATCTTGAGTTCATTAGAGACGAACATAATTGGGATCCTCTGTTGTTTGCAGTGTGGAAGGTCCTTCAGGCCTAATCGTCACACTTTGGGTCAGTTGAAAATTTGCAACAGGCTCAGGAATGTCAAAAGCACCTGTACAACAGGGGAACCAAAACCAGACAATTTCCAGTGGGAGATAAAGTGCATGTATTACTCCCTTATTCCAGCTCTAAATTACTTGCCAGGTGGCAAGGACCCTTTATAGTCACATGATGAGTGGGGGATGTTGTCCATGAAGTAGTGCAAACTGGCAGAGGCGGGGAAACACAGATTTACCACTTCAACCTCCTTATAGCACGGAGGGAGGCAGAGTCAGTCTCTCTGGTGAGCCAGGTGAATGACAGAGAACAGTTGGGCATTGGTGCCAAATGTCACCAATTCTTCTCCGCTCCTTTGCGATGAAACATTTCTCACCAGCCCAAAAGACGTGTTGCTGAGCTGATGGTGATGGTTTGGTCATGACTCTGTAGGTTGCCAGAACCCAAATTAAAAGTAGTTCTGAAAGTGATGCTGGAAATGGGGGTAATAGTAGAGTCACACAGTCCCTGTTGTAGACCTGTTGTTCTTGTCGTGAAGAAGGATGGGTCTATAAGGATCTATGTTGACTATCGCAAGGTGAATGCTGTTTCACAGTTTCATACCTACCCTATGCCCCAGGTTGAAGAGCACCTGGACTGGTTGGGCAGTGAACAGTTTTTCACAACACTGGATTTAACCAAGGGCTACTGGCATGTCCAGTCATCTGAGTGGGACAAAAAATGTCCCTCCACTCCGTATGGTGGAGCTACGGCAGGATGGCTGATGGTACACCATCACTTAAGGAGAACAGCACACAGATGATATCACTACATAATTATCTGCCATTCAGATTGATGTTTATTCCAATTAATTATTTTAGTACAAGATGTGTGTGTATTTTACTCAATCTGTGACTCTACCTGCTTCACTACAGTATACCGTACTGACTGCATAACAGCAGCAAAACATAGTTTTTATTTGATGTTCTACATGTATTGTAAAGTGATTGTAGGTGACACCTGTCACTTCAAATTTAACTCTTCTTACGGTTTCCAGGTGTACTACCAAATTACTAACGTCACCAGCCTGGGTTTCATTGGAGATTCTTTATGTTTCCTTCATTGATTTATTACTTTTTTAACCATCAGATAAATTTAGGAGGAAACATTATTGATGCCTGGTCACATGTCATTTTATGTGTCCTTGCATATGTATTTGCCCCAGTCTTGATTTATTTATTTATTTTTCTGGCAACAATGGGAAGGAAAAACTCCCTTTTAACAGGAAGAAACCTTCAGCAGAACCAGGCTCAGGGAGGGGGGGGGCATAGGCCACAACCGGTTGGGGCTGAGGGGAGAGAGACAGGACAAAAGGCATGCTGTGGAAGAGAGCCAGAGATTAATAATAACTAATGATTAAATGCACAGTGGAGAATTAAGAGTGAAAAGAGGTGAATGAAAAGAAACAGTGCATCATAGCAACCCCCTCAGCAGCCTAGGCCTATAGCAGCATAACTAAGGGGTGGTTCAGGGTCACCTGATCCAGCCCTAACTATAAGCTTGATCAAAAAGGAAAGTTTTAAGTCTAATCTTGAAAATAGAGAGGGTGTCTGTCTCCTGAATCCAAGCTGGGAGCTGGTTCCACAGAAGAGGGGCCTGAAAGCTGAAGGCTCTGCCTCCCATTCTACTTTTAAGTATCCTAGGAACCACAAGTAAGCCAGCAGTCTGAGAACGAAGTGCTCTATTGGGGTGATACGGTACCATCGAGGTCTTTGAGATAAGATGGGGCCTGATTATTCAAGACCTTGTAAGTGAGGAGAAGGATTTTAAATTCTACTCTGAGATTTAACAGGGAGCCAATGAAGAGAAGCCAATATGGGAGAAATCTGCTCTCTCTTTCTAGTCCCTGTCAGTACTCTAGCTGCAGCATTTTGGATCAGCTGAAGGCTTTTCAGGGAGCTTTTAGGACAGCCTGATAATAATGAATTACAGTAGTCCAGCCTAGAAGTAATAAATGCATTAATTAGCTTTTCAGCATCATCATTAAAATCAAAGTTCAGTTTTTAAACGATGATGAAATAATTTTCACATAGGGCCAGTTAAGTCTGGATAGCTTTTTCTCCTTAATAAATACAATCATCATTTAAAAACTGCATTTTGAATCTGCTTGGGTTATCAAATATTAAAATCTGTTTGACTATCTAAAACATGTGTGACAAGTATGCAAAAAATTAGAAATCGGGAAGGGGGTAAATACTTTCTCACAGTACTGTAAGATCCAGAACACCATAGAAGAAGCTAGGTCAAAGTTTCTTAGTGTCTGAATCATGCTTCAAATGATTTAGATGCTTGCTTGGTATGCAGACTGAGTCAAGGATGTGTTCTAAGGCTAATACAGTGCAAAAAGAATATATAGGGTTTAAATGCATTAACTGTAGTACATATTCCAATATTCCACCCTGATGGTTGAATGCTTATACATTGGATACTGGGCCCATCAGTGTTGCATTTAAAAGCCAACGCATATGCTTTATTTATCAGTTAACTGCTTTATCTGCATTTAACTGAAAGTTGCATATATGATTGCATTTGACTTCACAATTCATTACTAAAATCATATCTTGAAAAGTCAAATAGCCTACCTTATTAGATTTTTACAGAGATTTGTATAATCCATTCAATTGTATATTTATGGTCTGAAAGATCTCTTTATTAAGGTGAGTCAGCACCATTAACACCTCCCACATTTAGCTCAAAGCTGCACTTGCTCAAATGTCAAATGCTCAATTGTTGAATTGTTATTATTAATCTCTCTCTCTCTTCCACAGCATGTCTTTTGTCCTGTCTCTCTCTCCTCAGCCCCAACCACTCACAGCAGAAGGCTGCCCCTCCCTGAGCCTGGATCTGCTGGAGGTTTCTTCCTGATAAAAGGGAGTTTTTCCTTCCCACTGTCACTAAGTGCTTGCTCATAGGGGGTCGTTTGGACTGTTGGGTTCTCTCTATAATTATTGTGTAATTATTGTAGGGTCTTTACCTTACAATATAACACGCTTTGAGGCGACTGTTTGTTGTGATTTGGGGCAATATAAATAAAATTGAATTGACTTGAATTTATAGTGTATATAATATAGGGGTAATATTTCTGGAGAACACAAGGCTTTCACAAGGACCTTTAAAATAATTCAGATTCATTAATTTATATATTTATTTTATTGTGAAAACTTTAATGCCAGTAGCTTCAAACTGTTGGGACATTCAAGCAAGTTCATAATGAACCGATCCTGATGTATAGAAAACATTTATTTCTTAAAGTATAAAATGGTGAAAAAGTATTTATTTATTTTAAAGAGTCTATTCAAATTACCAGTGTGCTCTGTTGGGCCGTACCAACCTGTGAAGCGATGTACTTCTCCAGAGGACTCTCCACTCGGCCTATGTTTAGCATGGCTGGATTGGGCCGCTGCTCCACTGGGGACTCCTCACTCAGCAGCAACTTTCCTTTGAAGTTATGAACCACACACACCACCTACAACCACAAACATAACACACCTTTAAATGAGAATGGACCCATGGCTAACACACACACACACACACACACACACACACACACACAGTGAAGCCACAGCTGAGATTAGTGTGTGAGTGTCTAACTGAATCTGGGTAGCTGCTAGGATTAAGAGAGTCACCGAAGTATGTAGGTCACATACAGTATATTGGGTTTTTCCTAAGGGTACTGTCACAATGATGGATGTGGGTGTTGCAAGACATTCAGAGAAACTGAGTGTTGGAGCAGTGGCAAGTCTTCTGTAGTCTCTTATTTCTTGCAGAGCAGTGAAGTCTTAGGGAGTAGCGAGTGTGGGGGGACAGGTAAAGCTTACTTGCAAATTGAACCAAAAACAACTAGTCAGGTTTCTGTTCATGTGTTTTGTTCTATGAGTGCTTATAAGAGACATTTCATATCTTTGTCATTAAGCTAAATCCAATGCTTGTATGTTGCCACACAACAATGTCCTCTGTACACCAATCTATGTTTTGTGAAATCTATATACTGCACAGAGTTAACTAGGGCACTTTGGCAGATAATGAGTGTACAAATAATTCTCTATGTCAGAGACTGACGCCTGTGAAAACGCCTTTTTTTTTAACACACTTTTTTTTTTACAGTTGTTGGGCTGATGCTGACAGTGAACACAGCTGTCACACAAATATAATCTCTCCAGCGTGTCCTGGGTCTGCCCTGGGGTCTCCTCCTGGTAGAACATGCCTGAACACCTCACACAAGGGGCACCCAGGAGGCATCCTAGTCAGATGCCCCAACCACCTTAACGGGCTCCTTTCGATGTGGAGGAGAAGCGGCTCTAGTTTGAACCCCTCCGAATGGCTGCGCTCCTCACCCTATCTCTATGGGAGAGGCTCCTCCACCTGGGGCAGCAACTTGTCCCTGAGCTATAGTGGGAACTTCACTCTTTTCCAGCTGAGAACCATGGCCTCAGACTTAGTGGTGCTAATTGTCATGCAAGCCGCTTCACACTTGGCTGTGAACCATTCCACTATGTGCTGGAGGCCACCACCTGATGAAGCCAACAGGACCGCATCATCCGCAAAGAGCAGAGATGAGATACTGAGGCCACCAAGTCAGAAGCATTTTGCCACTTGGCTATGCCTAGAAATTCTGTCCATAAAAATTATGAACAGAATCAGTGACAAAGGGCAGCCCTGGCAAAGTCCAACATCCACAGGAAACGAGTCTGACTTATTGGTCTCAACACGGACCAAGCTCTTGCTGCATTTATACAGGGTCTGAATGGCCATAAGTGAGAGACAGCCAAAGATTTAAAAACTAATGAAATGCAAAGTGCCGCATAAACACACAGAGTGAAAAGAGGTGAATGAAATACTCAGGGCATCATAGAAACCCTCCAGCAGTCTAGGCCTATTGCAGCGTAAGCAAGGTAGGAAGTGCACTATTGGGTGATCTATGAGGTCTTTGAGATAAGATGGGGCCTGATTATTCAAGACCTTGTTTGCGAGAAGAATTTTAAATTCTACTCTAAATTTAAAAGGGAGCCAATGAAGAGAAGCCAATATGGGAGAAATCTGCTCTCTCTTTCTAGTCCCTGTCAGTACTCTAGCTGCAGCATTTTGGATCAGCTGAAGGCTTTTCAGGGAGCCTTTAGGACAGCCTGATAATAATGAATTACAGTAGTCCCACCTAGAAGTAATAAATACATGGATTAGCTTTTCAGGATGTTTCAAATTTTAGAAATATTGTACAAATGCAAAAAGGCAGTCCTACATATCTGTTTAATATGTGCATTGAAGGACATATCCTGGTCAAAAATGACTCCAAGATTTCTCACAGTGTTACTGGAGGCCAAAGTAATGCCATCCAGAGTAAGTATCTGGTTTGACACCATGTTTCTAAGATTTGTGGGGCCGAGTACAAGAACTTCAGTTTTATCTGAGTTTAGTAGCAGGAAATTAGAGGTCATCCAGGCCTTTATGTCTTTAAGACATTCCTGCAGTTTAACTAATTAGTTTGTGTCATCTGGCTTCATGGATAGATAAAGAGTATCATCTGAATAGCAATGAGTCAAAATGAATTTTATTGTCAATCAAACCATGTAATAGGACATTACACAGATACTGAAATTCTGTTTCTCCAAACCCCAAAATGTGCAGTATTAAAAACAAAAATGACACACAACTAAGCATAAAAACTGAACCATAGACTAAACATAAAACAGTACTAGACATAAAATTTAAATAACTATCAACAGATCACACAACATAAGACAGGCAGTGGGGATACAGTTAGGCTAACACTGTGTACCAGAATGTAGTCAGGTTGAGGTATGTTACTTGAGTGCAGTGGTAATAGTACAGGTGTACATCAATACAAAGTGCAATATGGCACAATAAAAATGTATGCAATGCCTTCTAATAATACTGCCTAATGGAACCATGTAAAATATATATAGAACTGGTCCTACCACAGAACCCTGTGGAACTCCATAATTAACCTTAGTGTGTGAAGAAGACAAAGATGACGCTGACTTAAATAAACAAATTGGAGTCTATTAGATACATACGATTCAAACCACTGCAGTGCAGTACCTTTAATACCTACGACATGCTCTAATCTCTGTAATAAAATGTTATGGTCAACAGTATCAAAGCTGCACTGAGGTCCAACAGGACAAGCACAGAGACGAGTCCACTGTCAGAGGCTGTAAGAAGATCATTTGTAACCTTCACTAATGCTGTTTCTGTACTGTGATGAATTCTGAAACCTGACTGAAACTCTTCAAATAAACCGTTCCTCTGCAGATGATCAGTTAGCTGTTTTACAACTACTCTTTCAAGGATTTTGGAGAGAAAAGGAAGGTTGGAGATTGGCCTATAATTAGCTAAGACAGCTGGGTCAAGTGATGGCTTTTTAAGTAATGATTTAATTACTGCAGGGAACAGGCCACACCCGGCCTAACAGTGCTTTCCATCTGGCCCCCCGAAGAGTACTGCCATAGGTACGATACATAAATCAATCTTCATAACCCGTTAAATACCCGTCTCTGACTAGTCTGAATCATTAAATATCGCCAACCATGATTTCCCATTGTCTGTGAATGCATCCATGTCCTTATAAGCAATCAGAATGCAAGATCAGACTTCAGTTATTTGATTCAATTCAATTCAATTTAATAAAATTGAATTGAATTGAATCAAATAACTACCAAACTAGACACTGTACCTTTAGCTGATAAGTGAAATTCTGTGCCAAACTTCACAGAAACAGTTTGTGTTTGTTGACATTTGTTGAACTATTTGAAACAGTGCATATGAAATTATTTGCCACTTCAAAGTTTAAAAAAGTATGTTCCCTCTTCTGTAACGCTGCCTAGATTGTTAGATACTCAACTGCTAATGCATGGTAAAGATGAGATTAGAGAAAGGATATGTGTGGAGTGCA
The DNA here is from genome assembly GCA_024447675.2 of Pterophyllum scalare. Lineage (NCBI taxonomy): Eukaryota > Metazoa > Chordata > Actinopteri > Cichliformes > Cichlidae > Pterophyllum > Pterophyllum scalare. The sequence continues at coordinate 10,612 of JAMQGT020007665.1, read as the reverse complement.
GGACCACTAGGGTAACGTTACTTTCTGATTTGTTGATTTCTCCATTGCTCCCAATATGTCAGCAGTCCTTCATGGAGATAATTTGTGCATTTGCCCAACAGCACCCCTAAACAGTCAGGAAAGTGCCAATCTCCTCTTTGATTTAGGTTCTCTGTGATAATGAGAATTATTGGCTCTCATTTTAACATGGCTGCTTGAAATGGAGCAGAGCAGTAGAGATAGTGATGTTCTCTGCTGTTAGAACAAGAAGTGCTTTCTTTGCATTTTTCCCATTCTATCACTAAGGACATTGTAGGTTGTTTTTTGTCTGTTTTTTCCCCCCATCAACATCCAAGCTGTGTGTGAAGCAGCTGAGCAAGGCTGTGTCTTTGGACCCTCTCTGTCTAAGCCCTCTAGTCACAACAGAAAAAGTATTGCACTTTCTCTATCACATGAGATGAAGAAAGAGGATGGGAAAGGCGAGCAAAGAATAAAAGATCATGTTCTTTTGCTGCTTTTAGCTGCTGCTAGGAAACATGCCACATCTTGGGCCAGCTCTTTATCGTCACACAGCTATGAGAGGAAGACAAGCATTGATATAAAGAATTTCATGAAAGAGCACAAGCCAGATAAACAGCTGATCAACTCTCTGAGATCAGCTAGACTATACTGCCAAAAGTATTCACTTGTTTGCCTCCACACACATATGAATTTGAGTGACATCACAGTCTTAATCCATAGGGTTTAATATGATATTGGCCCACCCTTTGCAGCTATAACAGCTTCAGCTCTTCTGGGTAGGCTTTCCACAAGGTTTATAAGTGTGTTTATGGGAATTTTTGATGATTCTGCCATACGGGCATTTGTGAGGTCAGAGACTGATGTTGGACAAGAAGGCCTGACTCGCAGTCTCTGCTCTAAATCATCCCAGAGGTGTTCTCTTGGGTTGAGGTCCGGAGTCTGTGCAGGCCTGTCAAGTTCTTCCACATCAAACTCGCTCATCCATGTCTTTATGGATTTTACTTTGTGCACTGGTGTGCACTCATGCTGGAAAGAGGGGCAGCCCCAAACTCTTTCCACAAAGTTGGGAGCATGAATTTGTCCAAAATGTCTAGGTATGCTAAAGCATTAAGAGTTCCTTTCACTGGAACTAAGGAGCCGAGTCCACCTCCTGCAAAAACACTCCACACCATGATCCCCTCTTCACCAAACTTTACACTTGGCACAATGCAGTCAGACAAATAATGTTCTCCTGACAACTGCCAAACCAAGACTCATCCAGCAGATTGCCAGCTGGACAAGCGTGATTCATCACTCCAAAGAACGTGTCTCCACTGCTCTAGAGTCCAGTGGCAGCTTGCATTACACCACTGCATCCGACACTTTGCATTGTGGTTGGTGATGTAAGGCTTGGAGTCATCTGCTCAATCATGGAAAGCCATTCAATTTTTATTACATACCACATACCTTGAAAGAGGCAGCAATTAAAACATTACTCAAAAGGCCCATCACTTGACCCAGCTGTCTTAGCTAATTATGGGCCAATCTCCAACCTTCCTTTTCTCTCCAAAATCCTTGAAAGAGTAGTTGTAAAACAGCTAACTGATCATCTGCAGAGGAACGGTTTATTTGAAGAGTTTCAGTCAGGTTTCAGAATTCATCACAGTACAGAAACAGCATTAGTGAAGGTTACAAACGATCTTCTTACAGCCTCTGACAGTGGACTCGTCTCTGTGCTTGTCCTGTTGGACCTCAGTGCAGCTTTTGATACTGTTGATCATAACATTTTATTACAGAGATTAGAGCATGCCATAGGTATTAAAGGTACTGCACTGCAGTGGTTTGAATCATATTTATCTAACAGACTCCAATTTGTTCATGTAAATGGGGAGTCTTCTTTACACACTAAGGTTAATTATGGAGTTCCACAGGTTTCTGTGCTAGGATCAGTTTTATTTATACTATTCATATTTCCCTTAGGCAGTATTATTAGAAGGCATTGCATACATTTTCATTGTTATTCAGATGATACTCAGCTTTATCTATCCATGAAGCCAGATGATACACATCAGTTAGTTAAACTGCAGGAATGTCTTAAAGACATAAAGGCCTGGATGACCTCTAATTTTCTGCTTCTAAATTCAGATAAAACTGAGGTTAGTGTACTCGGCCCTACAAACCTTAGAAACATGGTGTCAAAACAGATACTTACTCTGGATGGCATTACCTTGGCCTCCAGTAACACTGAGAAATCTTGGAGTCATTTTTGACCAGGATATGTCCTTCAATGCACATATTAAACAAATATGTAGGACTGCTTTTTTTGCATTCATGCATTTATTACTTCTAGGCTGGACTATTGTAATTTGTTTGTTAGCCTTTTATTTTTGGTTGGGGAAGAATAGACCCCTATGTCTACAACAACGAGGGAACAGTTTACCCTGCCCGGGATACGGTTACCGGGGCCCCACCCTGGAGCCAGGCCTGGGGAGGGAGCTTAAGGGAGAGCGTCTGGTGGCCGGGCATTAGCCCATGGTGCCTGGCATTAGCACATCCCAAAGAGGTTACGTGGGCCCACCCTCCTGTAGGCCGACCACCTGAAGGCATCATAGGGGTCGGATGCAGTGTGTGTCGGGCGGTGGCAAAGGGTGAAGGCCCTGGTGGACCGATCCCCGGCTATCGAGACTAGCTACTGGGACATGGAATGTCACTTCTCTGGTGGGGAAGGAGCGTGAGCTAGTGCTGAGCTAGCTGGTATCTCTCAGAGGTTGAGAGATACCAGCTAGATATAGTTGGGCTCACCTCAACACATGGCCTGGGCTCTGGAACCAGTCTCCTGGAGAGGGGCTGGACTCTGTTCCAGTCTGGTGTTGCCCTCAGTGAGAGGCGGTGAGCTGGGGTGGGTATTTTTGTATCCCCCGGCTTGCTGCCTGTACATTGGAGTTTTCACCGGTGGACGAGAGGGTTGTTTCCCTGCGCCTTCAGGCCAGTGAATGGGTCCTGACTGTTGCGCTTATGTGCCGAATGAGTCTAGAGTACCCACCCTTTGTGGAGTTGCTGGGTGGGGTGCTCAAGGGTGCTCTGTTCGGTGACTCCATTGTCTTGCTGGGAGACTTCAACGCTCACGTGGGCAATGACCGTGAGACCTGGAGGGGGGTGATTGGGAAGAACGGCCTGCCCGATCTGAACCCGAATGGTGTCTTGATATTGGACTTCTGTGCAAACCACAGTTTGTCCATAACGAACACCATGTTCAACCATAAGGATGTCCATAAGTGCACATGGCACCAGGACACCCTAGGTTGCAGGTTGATGATCGATTTTGTAATCATATCATCAGATCTGCGGCTGTATGTTCTGGACACTCGGGTGAAGAGAGGAGCTGAGCTGTCAACCGATCACCACCTGGTGGTGAGTTGGATCAGGTGGCAGGGGAAGATGCTGGACAGACCTGGCGCACCTAAACGTGTTGTGAGGGTGTGCTGGGAACGCCTGGCAGAAGCACCAGTCTGCGAGATCTTCAACTCCGACCTCCGGCAGAACTTCGGCAGCATTCCGAGGGAGGATGAGGACATTGAGTCCGAATGGAACATGTTCCACATTTCCATTGTTGAGGCTGCTGCTCAGAGCTGTGGCTGCAAGGTGGTTGGTGCCTGTCATGGTGGTAACCCTCGAACCAGATGGTGGTCACCGGAAATGAAAAGGGAGTCATCAAGCTGAAGAAGAAGTCCTATCGGGCTTGGTTAGCCTGTGGGACTCTGGAGGCAGCTGACAGGTATCGGCAGGCCAAGCAGAACACAGCTCAGGCAGTGGCCGAAGCAAAAACTAGGGTGTGGGAGGAGTTCAGTGAGGCTATGGAAAAAGACTTTCGGATGGCATAGAAGCAATTCTGGCAAACCGTCAGGCAACTCAGGAGGGGAAAGCGGTTCACCACTCACATGGTTTATAGTGCAGGTGGCGTGCTGCTGACTTCAACTGAGACTGTAGTCGGACGGTGGAAGGAATACTTCGAGGACCTCCTGAATCCCACTGACAAGCCTTCTGTAGTAGAAGCAGAGTCTGGAGATGAGGGGGATGACTTGCCCATCACCGGGGGTGAGGTCACTGAGGTGGTTTAAATAGCTCCTTGGTGACAGGGCCCCTGGAGTTGGTGTGATTCGAGTTCCTGAAGGCTCTGGATTAGGCCTGGTCAATATATCGATTTTTAAAAAAATATCGATATATTTTCATACGCGATATAAGATGAGACAATATTGTTTATATCAATATAGTGTAGGTCGCATTAAAATCATACTTGTAGCTCCACCAGTTCACCTTTCTCTTCTCCCAGTTTGTCTCTGCACAGCTTCGCACTGCCCCACCTCTCTCCGCTTCACCCATTAATGATGCAGGAAGTGACCGCATGGCAGTGTTCCCAACTTAGTGACTTTGTTGCTAGATTTAATGGCTTTTCAGACCCTGCTGGCAACTTTTTTCCCCAAAAGCGACTAGCGACAAATATAACTACTTTTTCCAGTCAGGTCGGAGAGTTTTGGAAACCTGAAATCCTCCGCTGTCGCCGTGTTTTGTGTACATACAGCCTTCATACTGCATCCGTTTGTATGCTTTGGCATTGCCCAGACCCCCAAGAGTCCCTGCCTGCAGGTAAGAGCGCGCCGCCATAGAAGTTGATTTGTACCGTAAGTCACGTGACCTTAATAGCGGAGGTGGGTCTTTTACGTGTGCTTACAGACGCTGCATTGGGTGGGTGGGCCTGTTGCTGTGATACGTCAGTGCATATGTCTGTGGATTTACTGAGATGGCTAAAATCCTGCAGATGGAATTTTGTTCATTCAGTCTGTCATGTACAGGAGCCTGTACCTGGATGCACAGCTTTGTAAAGAATAAATCAGCCTTTTGTTATTTTTGATCTGCAAGATTTTTATTTACATTTTAATAGCACAGCTGTGGTCTTTTTATAGAGGAAAAAAGCATTAATTTATTTGAGGAGCATTATTATTTAAATATGCCAATAGTTTATTTTTGAGTAATGTCTCTTGTATATTTACAGCTGAATATTAATAAAAATGTCTGTGTGACATTTGAGACATGTAGCTTTGACTCTGAAGTGCCTTTTCGTTTATACCTTTTGGGAAGAAAATATATCGAGATAGATCGTATATCGCCATTCAGCTAAAAAAACATCAAGATATTACTTTTGGTCCATATTGCCTAGCCCTACTCTGGATGTTGTAGGGCTGTCTTGGTTGACATGCCTCTGCAACATTGCGTGAAAATCTGGGGCAGTGCCACTGGATTGGCAGGCCGGGGTGGTGGTCCCCATCTTTAAGAAGGGAGACTCTCCAGCCTCCCCGGTAAGGTCTATGCCAGGGTGCTGGAAAGGAGGATCCACCTGTTAGTCAAACCTCGGATCCAGGAGGAACAATGAGGTTTTCGTCCTGGTCATGGACCTCTGGACCAGCTCTTTATCCTCTCAAGGATATTCAAGTGTGCGTGGGAGTTTGCCCAACCAGTCTACATGTGCTTTGTGGACTTGGAGAAGGCATTCGACCGTGTCCCTTGGGGTATCCCGTGGGAGGTCCTGCGGGAGTATGGGGTGTCTGGCCCATTATTGCAGTCTCTGTACAACCTCAGTGAGAGCTTGGCCCGTATAGCCGGTAATAAGTCGGACTTGTTTCCTGGGGGTGCTGAACTCCGTCAGGGCTGACCTTTCTCACAGATTCTGTTCATAATTTTTATAGACAGAATTTCTAGGTGTAGCCAGGTGTCGGAAGGCTTTTTCCTTGGTAGCCTCAGAGTCTCATCTCTGCTTTTTGTGGATAATGTGGTCCTGTTGGCTTCATCAGGGGGTGGCCTCCAGCTGTCAGTGAAATGATTCGCAGTCAAGTGTGAAGCGGCTAGCATGAGAATCAGCACCTCTAAGTCTGAGGCCATGGTTCACAGCCGGAAAAGGGTGGAGTGCCCTCTCCGACTCAGGGACGAGTTCCTGCCCCAAGTGGAGGAATTCAAGTATCTTAGGTCTTGCTCACAAGTGACTGGAGAAGGGAGCGTGAGATCGACAGACAGATCAGGGCTGTTTCTGCAGTGATGTGGACGCTGCACCAGTCTGTTGTGGTGAAGAGGGAGCTGAGTGTAAAAGCGAAGCTGTCGATTTACCGGTCAATCTACGTTCACCCATGGTCACGAGCTTTGGGTAGTGATCAAACGAATAGGATCGCGAATACAAGCGGCAGAAATGAGTTTCCTTTGAAGGGTGGCTGGCCTCTCCTTTAGAGATAATGTGAGGAGTGCAGCCAGCTGGGAGGGGCTCAGAGTAGAGCTACTGTTCCTCCCACATCAAGAGGACCCAGTTGAGGTGGCTCGGGTATCTGATTAGGATGCCTCCTGGGTGCCTCTTGGGTGAGGTGTTCTGGGCATGTCCCACCGGGAGGAGGCCCCGTGGTAGACCCAGGACATGCTGGGGATATTATATCTCTCGGCCCGTGTGTTCCTTTCATTTGAACTGATTAGAGACTGATTAGATTTTGCTGTAGTGTCCTTGTAACGAAGAATATGGGTATTGAACATTTCTTTGTGAAAACAAATCAATTAATTTTGTCGAGGCATTCCCAGTGACAGCTCTTTGCTTTAATTTGGAGTGGTTCAGGTGTAAACCATGGTGTGTGAAGGAAACAGTCTGTTTTTAAATGACCCAGGGCAATCTTAAAGTCCATGAAGACCATCATTACAAAGAGAAAGCACTTTCTTTGGGGTTGAAAAACAGTTGCTAGAGAGACTGTCAACACCACCTGAGAGAGAATTTTAATTAATGTCCTTGATGTTGCAAAATAAAATGTGACATGGTAGATTTGCTTTGAACAGGGATAAGTTGACATTAAAAAGATATTAACATGTGGTCAGAAATGGGAGCGATCAGCTGCAGTACACCTAACCCTGACATACTCTTTGGGTCCAATTTGACAGCCTCTGACATCAGTAAAATACCACGCTTTTAGTCTGAAATTTGATGACTTTTCCTAAAGTGACCTAAAGTATGCAAAAATTAAAATGTACTTCATATACCTTGACACTGTCACAATAATTGTTTGTGTTCCCACCACATGTGTCCTGGTTCCTGCAGAGACTGGCACCTGCTAGCATTCATATATGTTTATATATGCGTTCATATATTTGAAGGATCATGGGAGAATCTGCAAATAGTTTAATTGTAAAACAACATAGGATTGATTAGATAATGCTCAAAAAATAAATAAATTAAAGGAACACCTTTAATCAGAGTATAGCATCAAATCAGTTAAACCTCTGGGACACTGATCTGGTCAGGTAAGTATCAGGGGGGTTGTTAATCAGTTTCAGCTGCTTTGGTGTTCATGAAATTAACCACAGGTGCACCAGAGGGGCAACAAATGAGACAAACCCCTAAACAGGAATGGTTTTCCAGGTGGAGGCCACTGACAGTTTTTCCTTCCTCATCTTTTCTGACTGTTTTTGACAAGTTTTGCATTTGGCTAGGGTCAGTGTCACTACTGGTAGCATGGGCGATCCTGGACCCTACGGAGGTTGCACAGGTAGTCTGACTCCTCCAGAACAGCACATCGCTGCCATTGCCAGAAGGTTTGCTGTGCTTATATACAACACCTCTAGAACATTATTTTTTGGTCCATCTGACACCGCCAGGTTGCACCTCAGACTGTCCAGAAGCTCTGTGAAGCCCTGGTCCAGATCTGAGAGGAGATTCCCCAGGACACTGATCCATCGGCTCATTAGGAGCCCCGACACTGTCAGACATGCATACAAGGTACTGAGTAACATTTTGAGTTGCTGCAATCAAATTTCAGCAAAACGTTCCAGCCTGCTGCATCATTTTTTTAATCTGATTATCGACGTGTCTTTGAAATCAGCCCCCTGTAAATTGATAGACTAATTTTCCATAAAATGATTTGGATTCATCTTGTTCCTAGCATATTACCCAGTCCATATAAGTATAGATATTCAACATTATTTTTTCCCCATTGAGATCTGATGTGTTTTTTAAAGTGTTCCTTTAATTTTTGAGCAATGTATGGTGCACAAAGTGAACAGAGTTCACACACATGTCAGAGGGTGTTTCGAGAGGTGGTGCCTTGGCACAGACCTGAGATCTGAATGAGGCCGTCAGTAGGTGGTCAAGTGATTAGAGTAAGAACGTTCCTGGTTCAAATCCTTACTGGGACCATTCTGTGTGGAGTTGGGTGTTTTATCCACTTGGAGTGTGTCTCTGGGTAATCTGGCTTGTGTATTGAATAAAGTGCTGTATGAATTTATGGTTCAAGTGTGACTTGTAGTCATACATACATGTACATTGCATGCCTGTCTGTTGGTGCTTGTGTTTTGCACCTCTAAGCACACATCCTTACAATGTAAGAAAATAATCTAACAACAAACAAATTAGAATCCAGTCATTCTGAGTGAAGTGAGGTAAACTAACTGAGATTGAAACAGTAATCAGACGAAGGGTTGGGGGGGGGGGCATGAGATTATAAAGGCACCTGTGCTGCCATTTCAGTGAATGTGGGAAACGTAGCAAACCCCGCACAAGTTTGGTTTCCTACCACAGTGACACCAGAATAGCAAATCAAGTCCAGAATATGTCCCTTGGAATGTGCTGAAAATCAATCAGTGATGAAGCAGAGGAGGGCTTCGGGGCAGCAGAGGTATCCGGGTGAGGAGTGGAACTGGAGAGGAGCAGCGGACAATCACACCAACTTTCACTTTCATCCCGTAAAGACCCGGGGAATCCAGAGAATCCAAACTCATCCCTCACAATTTGTTTGTCTATTTGACTCCATAATTCTAGGATACCGACCCCAGCTTTCAACAGTCCTACGTCAATGCTTTATTAACCTCGATGTCATTGGAATTCTTCCCCTTGATTACATTATAGTTTCCTCCACTGGATTCATATGGGTTGTATTTGGACTTCTGCGTGTGCTCTTTATACACTCCCTCTGCACACACTCTCATTAACCCTGCAGCTTCTTGTTCTTGCTCATCTTTGACCAGATGCTTGCTTCTTTTCATCTTATTTGTTGCCTTTGGTTTTATTCATATATATTTGATCCAATCTTCTGCTGGTTCAGAGTCAAAAGAAATTTACCTCTTGAGGGTGGAAGAACCTTTTGCTGGTCTGATTGAATAGAATGGAGTTAATTGACCTTTCACAAGCTGATTTTAACAGATTAAACACAGGTGTAGTCCATAGTTTGCCAAAATTTGTCAGTATGCTTTTTTGCTATTCATAATGATTCATGCCTTGGTGGCAGCCTTATTCACTTATGTTGGAAAAAATGTTTTCCCATCTATCAAACACATAAAGGTCTTCACCACACTCCTCAAAAACCTTCTTACCAAAACGAACAGTTCATACATGGTGTGTGGGTATGAGTCTCACCAGGAAAGTGGCGATGGCAGTGCCGATGATAAAGCCAGCGATGACATCTGACCAGTGGTTGCGGTACTCAGCTACACGGTTCAAACCAGTGAGGAAGGCCAGACACATTAGTCCGAGAGACAGCATGGGCTTGGCCAGACGAGTGCCCTTTGCCTGCACCGTACACGTCACGTACATCTGCAAGGAAAGCGGGATCTTGTAAAATCGCTTCACTCAGCTCCACTCCATTCCACATCAAACTGACTGGAAGCAATTAAGATAAGATAAGATAGAACTTTATTGCCATTATACATACAATGAAATTAAAGATCATACATCGAATTATACAACATGCTTAACATCAATTAGGCAGACAGAGTGGCATTAGTCCCAAAATGTAACTATATTTGTGTCAGTATTTAAAAAACATCCAAACTCAATAAAGCTGCTTCAAATTAAATTAAATCAAATTCTTTAGATTAATTTGTTTGTGGGTGAACATTTACTCAAAATAAAGACTGGATGTTACTATTTGGAAAATGTTATATAGATAATGACATCTAATGTGAAAGGTAGACACTATCATCACAAAAAATGATAGGATCTGTGTTTAATATGATTCTGTGACAAGTTTGACCATATAAGTTTAAATGATACCTATGGTCATGAGCTTTGGGTAGTGACAGAGAGAATGAGCTCACGAATATATGCAGCATAAATGAGCTTCCTCCAAGGGGTGGCTGGCCTCTCCCTTACAGATAGGGTGAGGAGTGCAGCCACTCGGGAGGGGCTCAAAGTAGAGCTGCTACTGCTCCACATCAAAAGGAGCCGGTTGAGGTGGTTCGGTCATCTGATTAGAATGCCTCATGGGCGCCTCTTGGGTGAGGTGTTCTGGGCAATTCTTACCAGGAGAGGTATCCAGGGTAGTTACTTTGCTTGATATTCATTTTCAAGTACATAAATGTACAATGTGTCCTTTATACTTTCTACTTAAAGGACCCAAGTGTTTTTTCTAACACTTAAAAAGCCACAAAATTATTTGAACAATAACTAAAAAGATGGATTATGAAATATGGTTCTTTGAACTCCTACAAGACATGTCCTTGTATAGTTATTGTGTGTGATTGGTGACTGTGTGTGTGTGTGCATGTACACACACACACACACTCCTGTGGCCTGCTGCTGTGTGGGGGGGTGTGTCACACTTCCTTGGCAGGTGTGTGC
>JAMQGT020007664.1:0-15334 GCA_024447675.2 Pterophyllum scalare | reverse complement strand
AACAATGATTAAATTAAATGAACCAAATCTCATTTAAAATTGCTGTTTTTTCATATACTCATTGAAGATGTTCTTGTTATCAGTTTTAAATTCAGTAACCTGCTGATCACAATGTGGTTACAACACATGTTCCAGACTTGCTGCAGCACAAGAAAATTACATTGTAAAACCAGGATTTTCTTAAGAATCCATTAAGAGGAGCAATAAGTTAATTAAAACCAACAATTAACTGCAGCTGTGGCTTTGGAACTAGAGTGGGTTGTCATGCTCTGCTTCTTTGTCTTGGCGCCTCCGTCTGCCTGTCGAAGTAGCCTTGAGTTTCCCCTGATGCAACAATCAGAGTGCGAATGTGTCTGTGAATGTTAGATAAAAGTACCAGTCCACTTGTCTATGTCAGTGTAGAATAATCTTGCAAAAGAGATTCTCAGTCTCAAATTTTTCACTTCCTGGTGAAATAAAAGTCTACAAAAAGTCAAGATACAGTTGGATAACTAAAAAGATAGAGTCTAGCTGTCATGGGGCAAAAGGCAGGGTAGCACCCTGGACAGATTGCCAGGGCACTGTTTCTTTTGTTTATTTGTTTCTGGCTTTAAACATTGCATACAGTAGCTGCAGCTGGGCATTTTAGGGAGTCTGTGGAAGGGGACAACACTCCTACATGGGACACAAGTTCTGTCCCACATAAGAGTGCTGTGACTTCTGATATGCTCCCGTGCTCAGCGGCATGGTGTTTCATAATTCAAATCAATTTTATTTTATTCATATAGCACCCATTCACAACAACAGTCACCTCAAGGCGCTTTATATTGTAAGGTAAAGACCCTACAATATTAGAAAAAAAAACTCCAACAATGGGACGATCCCCATATGAGCAGGCACTTGGCAAGAGTGGGAAGGAAAAAATCTCTTTTAACAGGAAGAAACCTCTGGCAGAACCAGGCTCAGGGAGGAGCTGTGACCGGTTGGGGGTAAAGGGAAAGTGAAGAGAGCAGAGAGACGGTCTATCCATAGCTGTAATGTGTCTTTTTTAGGTTGCTTGTATTGCGTGATATGACAGCCTGCTGTCCAGTATGCTACCACTGACATGTGACCCATTACACTCCTTAAACTTCCTGAAAGGTATATGACAGATTGGTGGATTTTCACAATGTCATTATCTTCCATACAGCTATCATTTTTTAATTCACTGAGTGGATTTAGGCAGTGGCTGAACTGCTTTCTTTACTTTCCATGTCCTCTCTAATGCCCTTTGTCTTTTTTTAATTTTTTCTTTTATTTTTTAGAATAACATCTTCCCAGATTCCATTTTTGTCACCAGCATTCCACAAAGAACCTCTCTCCACTTTTTCACCCCCCCCCTGTTTTCCATCCACTGGCTCTGGTAAGTTATTGCTCCAAAGTTAATTGCAGTATCCATACTGCAACACACCAACACAAGATTGGATTACAGCAAAATTTAATGGATGGAAGAACATTTTCTGTGCTCTGAAATTGATTGTCTCTTGGGACCGCACGCATGTGATGGCTTGACATAAGTTGTTCTTGTATTATTTGATGCTGTCAAAGGTTACATAACGGTGCCCTGAAATCACACACTTTCACTTTTCTTCCAACAAAGCAGAGCTGAACACACCTTCTTCAGGCTCTCTGCTTCTTTGTCCTCTATCTCTCTTTTCAATTTTTGGCTCTTCTCTTTTCTTTTCATTTGTTACCTTTAATCTGTCATTTTTACCCACCTCTGTTACCTGGCTTTAGGTGATCTTTAATACGCATCTCAATCTTTTATCCTCCATCATTTCTCCTCAGTAAACCTGTTTTCCTCTCTTTCGTCTCTCTCTGGTCCCTTCCTTCCTCTCTCCAACTTTCCCTTCATCCCCTGCAATCCCTCCTCCTCTCAAACATCACACAATCCCCTCCTATCCCAATCCAGTGCACCCTCGCTCTCTCCCTCCCTCTCCCTTTATCTTGCCCTCCCTCTCTCGTTCTCCCCTTCATCTCACCTCCAGCTAGCCGGAGAATCCTCCTCCTCCTCCACTTGGATCGCTTCAGCCCGCCCCTCTAGTCCACTTTTTCCTTTCTCTTACTCTCTGTCTTTAAACCTCTCACTCCCTCTACTGTCTTGCCTCTCTTTCTCTCTTTCTCTATCTGTCTTCCACTTCTTTTCATTTGCCAGAAGCACACGGGCTCACTGCTCTATCTTCAACCACTGAAGATTCAGAAGCACTCCGGACGAAGACCCTGTCACAGAAGGTAAGAGTCTATGTGTGTGTGTGTGTGTGTGTGTGTGTGTGTGTGTTTGTGTGCGCGTGCGCCTTTGGGTATTCACCCTTCCTGCATCAGCACCTTCCTCATGATGCAGATGGGACAGTGAGAAGAAGAGAAGGGTAAGAGAAAAATAGACTGACAAATAAAAAACAATTTTGTGGAGAAAGCCAGCTGTTCTGCAATAAATGGGAAAGTGGACAGGATGAAAAATACTTGGAAGAGGTAAACAGCTGTGCATGATGATGATGATGATGATGATGATGATGGAGACAGTGTCATGATATGTTGCGGGAAAGAAGTGAAAGAGAGGGGATATTTTAATGCAGCAGTCACATTGAAATGCACCATCCAAAAAGAAGAAAAGAGTAAGAGAGAGTTCAAGAAGAAGGAAAGCGGAACAAAATTGTAAGTGACGCTGCAATAATGGTAATAATAAAAAAATTTAAACAAACCATAAAATCAAAAATGAAATGCAAACAGAAAATGAGAGAAATATTTGGGGTGATGGAGGAAAAAATGAGAATGGGATGCTGATGTTTCCCTGCTGTGCCAGCTGCATGCCTACAACACAGAGGTGCCTCCCTCCTCCTCTCACGTAAAAATCCCATTCACAAACAGGACCTGAAAACAGGCGATGGTGATTGGTTCCCTGAGCACTGTGTGTCTGTGTGTGCGCCACTGTGGTGTGTGTGTCTGTGTGCATGGGATCAAAGGAGGGGAAGATATGTGAGTGAGTGTGAACATTGGGGAAAAAAACAGTGCATTCCTGTGTGTGTGTGTGATGATTTGGAGTGAATGAACGTGCAGGGTGTGTGCGTTCTTGTACATTATCTGTATTGCCATAGTACATTCTACACAATACTGCAGCATCAGGGAGCGATGTACGGGGACACTGCATTATATATCTGTGGAAGCACTTTCTCACTGAGAACACATCCTCACAATGACAGACAGATATGGTCACAGACTGGAGTTCTAGCTGTAATTTGCACCAGACTTCAACTCTTCCTTTCACGTTGCGTCATTCCCATTGCTATTCCAGATTGTCATCCCTCTCTCCGCCACTGTCACTGTCACAATCTTTTCTGCCACCGCCAACCCTTCGAGATTAACAGCTGTCTGAACAGCGATGCTCTCATGCCTTTCCAGTTCTGGCCAATTAGAGACTGACATTTGTTTGGAGAGAGGGGAGAGCCCCTTGCAGTTGAACTGCTGGGAGATTATCAAGAATGGGGGGGTGGGGGTGAAGAGAACTTCATGTATCTTCTTAGTGTGTGGTGTAGGAATGATTAATTGGCCTGGAAAAGGAGGCATGTAGATAATAATAGTATCCTGTAGAGGCCCAAGAGTCAAAGACAGAGGATCACCAAAGCAATTAAAAGATATCTTCTGTTAACCATAAATGCCTGTGCAAAACTTTAAGCTAAACTGACAAGCAGATTTAACACATACAGTATCAGTTAAAAGTTTGGACACACTTGAATGGGTAGGTGTGTCCAAATTTTTGACTGGTATTGTATAATACTGCAGAAGTGACACGTTTGACCTGAAGTAGAAAAAAAATCATCTTCTGGACTAAATGGTGTTCTACATTGTGCCAGATAAATCTGACAACATGAGGATGTCAGAAAAAAAAGAAGACTAACATTCCTATATCAAGCAGCATTTCTAGCAGATTGACCAAAATTATGTCAGTTTTCATCTTAAAGATGGAGAAAGCTAAAACAAAACAAAACAAAACAAAACAAAACAAAACAAAACAAAACAAAACAAAACAAAACAAAACAAAACAAAACAAAACAAAACAAAACAAAACAAAACAAAACAAAACAAAACAAAACAAAAACAAAATAAAACATAGGGATATATAATTTTGTGTCATCTGCATACACAAGAAGTGCATGTTTAGATAAAGGAAAAATAGGGCAAACCTTTGAGGTATACCGTAGGTAATGTCTGTAGGTGAGAAATTGGAGCTCCTGAATTCCACAGAAAAATGCATTTCAGTGCAATATTAACCTCTAAAAAATGTTCTCTTTGCTCCAATTCTTCAACAGCAAGGATAGTATGATAACCACCTATTTCTTTCTACATCTTGCACTCTCTCCACTCTTAAACCCACATATCACACCTCCCAATAAACTTTATCACTGCTTCCCTATTAGCTATAAAAGTCTGATGCAATGTATAGTAGCATATCTTCTTGTGATTTCATAAGAATTCAATGAATTAAAAAGTAGGGAGCCCTGTGGAGTGTGAAATACCCAGGTGTGAAATAATGCTCTATGGGAGGAAACCACTTGATGGGGCTGCAGGGTGTGTGTGTGTGTGTGTGTGTGTGTGTGTGAGAGAGAGAGAGAGAGAGAGAGAGAGAGAGAGAGAAACAGAGACCCTTGCACATAAATGGTTTCAGATGAAAATGGCTACATTTTGATGCATTTTGGCCTCCAGTTTACACGTGAACAAAGTGAAAACAATGCTTTTTGAAAACGGGCGTTTTCGAAACGCTCCCATCTCTGATTCTGTGTTAACGGGTGAAAATGCTATTTTTTGAAAACACGGGCAACTGCAACATGCGCGCTATGGTTGTGGCTCCTATGTCCACACTGCCTACTTGTGGCCTGGCAGCAGGAACTGCAGCTTTTTCAACGTCCTGCATTTCTGTGTAAACGGAGATCGTTTCTGAAACGTTTCCATCTGAACATGCTACTTTTCCAAAACAAGATCTGCAAAGTCACACGACACTGTTTCCACTGAAAAGGATCTCGTGTAAACGGGGTCAGAGTCAGAAGAGAGAGAGAGAATGTTTTTCTTATGTCACTGTGTGTGACAGGACAAGAAGACAAAAAGAGAGACAGAAAGGTCAAAGGATAGGTTGGTCTGTGGCACATTGTGTGCGTGTGTGTGTTTGTGTGTGTGTTAAGGGCAGCATCTGTAGGTGCAACGTCTTCTCATCCAGAGGCATAGTATAATGCCGTTTTTCTCAGATTCCACTTGCTTCTGCCTATTATGCACAAGGTGTCTTTTGGTGTTGGTGCACCGGCCATGGTGATGTTTTCACTCTGATTAGTTTTTCTGATTAAAAAACGATTTGGCTAGAGGCTCTTAAAGCTTTTTTTATTTTTTTATTTAGGTGTTATAAACTAGATCATGATCTATAGCAAAATGCACCCCCATCGAACAGTTACCCTGACAAAAGATGAGCTGGGACTGACAGACACATCTTGCTAATGACAACAACCTGGTGTGTTAGGCTCTGCTGCTTAAGGACACCTTGTGCTAAATGAGCCACGCCAGCAGCTTTGACAAAACAGTATTAATTGTTGCCTCAGGAATGAGAACAGGCTGGTTTAGGGAGGTGTGGAGAACCAGTGTAGAAATTTCAGACCTTCAGTGGGCAGATGCACTGATGCATCACATTAACAGTTTGACTGGGATATTAAGGAGTGTGATTATGTGTATATTGACAGTGTGTGAACTAGGTGCTTCATTTTTGACAGTGGGTGGTTTGTTTTAGAAGACTGTAATCAATTGTGTAATAGAGTTGTTATATGCAGTACAAGGATAATGTTATTACTGAGGCAAGAAGATGGATGCTGATTTACCGTCTGAATCGGCTTTGAAGTCTTAAAATATTATTTGGTGCATGTACTTTTGGATGTTCAACGCATTTGAGACCCACATTGATTGTGCTACACTCCTGACTTTTAGCCATGGTGTGGAATGACAGAAAACTGAGGGCGTGGCCACAGTAAGTAGGAGTCATCCTGTGGTGACTATGAAAAACTGTAACACATTTCATGGTAATAACTTTCAATTAATCATATAGATTTTTAGCCTGGGCCAAAGTGGCAGACTCTCAGAAAGACAGGCAGAAACAAAGTGCTCTTTGCTTTATTAAAACCTTTTTTTTTTTTTTTTTTTAAATCTATGTGAAAGCACACAGAATGAAGAACAAAAACAACAACAACAAAAAAACACTACTGCCTACTCATGGTTGGGCTGATGATGGTGTTTAGGGCTTTCGTATATTCCTGTGTATTGCTGGGGAGGATATGCTTTGGCCTACAATGCAAATTGCCCTCTTTTGTCCTTTGCTGCTCATTGTTGCAGAGCACATGTGGAGACACGGCTGTAAATGTGAGCGGGGAGGATGGAAGCCTATCAGTGAAAGGACTGGACAGGGAACGATATACAAGTAGCTGCTTGTGAAAGCTTGTGATAGCAGATGAGAAAACATAATGAAATTGGTAGTCAGAGAGTGAGCAGCCATGTTGACTTTTCTTCTTGATCTTATTATTATTATATTTTTTTGCATTAAGCATCATCATCATTTCGCACTTTTTTTGTTTCCTTCCAGAGCCTACTTTTCTATGTTTAACTCATATCAAATCGGACTATCCGAACACTCTTCCTCTGATCTCCACATTCTTTCACTTCCTGTGATCTGCAGTGTCTTGAGGATGAGACCTACCTGCTGACCATATGGTTACCCCATCACTATGGTTTCTCTGCAATTTAAAAGATTGTCTGGATAATTAAAACACTCTTCCCAGGAATGGAACAGAGGTCACGCAGAGAGAATTTGCATTTGAGCTGATTTCACGAAAAGCACAATTAACCCCTTGTCCAGGGGCCCTTGTTGAACGGCATTAATTAAAACAGATTTGAATAAAGGTGGCTGAATAAAAGGATGTCACGTGGTTTTGATGAAGGGAAGATGAGAAGGGAAACTGGAATTTTGGCATTTAGAAACAATTGTGGTAATTTTTTTTATTGCACTGATCTAATCCTGACCCCTGTCCAGTGTGTAATGCAAACTGTTAGGCATAAACAGGTGCACACTCAGGCATGGCAAACTATTCCACTGGGCCACTGACAGATCACATAAAGACCATGATATACCCACAAACTAAACAGTTACATTTACACAGCACAGAGACACAAATGGTCCTGTTATCCGATAGAAGGCTGTGATAGGCAGACTGGCTCCCTATACTTGTTACTGGTGAGTCTTCTTTGCCAAGGTCAAGGACAGATGTTGTGTGTGGCAGTTGCATCTGGAGAGAGTTTGCTGGGTTTGATGATACACAGGGTGATCATTAAAAAACGTGCCCGATGGTGCCTCTCTACAGCTTATTATTGGGTGCTTTGGCCTGCAAACACAAGTGTGCAGATGCAATCGTGTATGTATGTATGTATGTGACAGTGTGACTGTGTGTGGACTGCACTGGTGCTGGAACAGAGCCACCTGCTAACAAAGACTTAGGGGCTTGAAATGAACAGCATCTACTGAGGCATCAGATGTTGTGGTTTGGCTAATATTTGAATAAGTGATGGGACTGTGACAGTGCACAGTGTTCTGCCAGATAGTGCTCAGCTGGATGTTGTGTGGTTATGTCAAGGTGTTGCATGCTACCAGAATGAACAGCAGTGTGTAACAAGCAGTAAATTGCCCAGCAATACCGGTAACCCACATTACTTTGAATGATTTTGTTATCCAGGTCTTCTTACTCTTCTATCAGTGTAGCCTGTCACGCAGCATGGTTCCTCTCTATGCAAAGTTACATCACTAAAGCCACATAAAGTCACTATTTCTACAAAGGCACAGAAGGCTTTCCTTAAGGGAGCACCAAAGGTAATTTGAGCAATTAAAAGGTTGGTTTGAACTCATAAGGACAGTCGATGACAGAAGTTGTACTATTTTTAGTGAGGTCACAAAGTCGGTGCTAACTTTAGACTGTCACAGAGGTCAGTCCAGAGAAACAGGAGTCAGCCCATTTCCAATTAGAATATCCATGACCTCTTAAATGAGATCATTAACAACCCTATGGTCAAATGGGAGAAGGAGTGAGCGAAAATGGATTGAGAGTTTTCTTATTATTTTAGCTAGGTCTTTTTTAAGAAAAGGAAAATGAATAGGATGACGATGTGACCTATTTTGTCAAAGTCACTTAAAGCCTCCATCTTTGGGGAGCAAAATCTTGTCATATGGATCTGTACCGTTTCTTAAGCAACGAAAGGTGTGAATCCTC
Source organism: Pterophyllum scalare (assembly GCA_024447675.2). Taxonomy (NCBI): domain Eukaryota; kingdom Metazoa; phylum Chordata; class Actinopteri; order Cichliformes; family Cichlidae; genus Pterophyllum; species Pterophyllum scalare. Next base: position 7,034 of record JAMQGT020007664.1, on the reverse strand, counting down.
AGGTTAGACGTTTACTCGGTCAACAAATGCACAGTAATTATACAAATACTGCACTGTCACTGGTTTACATTTAAGAGACATTCCAGATTTTATTTATCTATTTATTTTTAACTAATTTGTAAATTAGAGCAAGAGTTATGATGGACATTCTACATAAGCAACAATACACATCTTAAGTGAATAAGGAATCTGAATAATTACTGAACAAGTCAGCACTTTGTCCTTACACAGTTTGCTACTTTGCTATGAATACACTTCTATTTAAAAAGAACAATAAGATTGGGCTCCTAAAGTAATTTTGGTAAATTACTTCAGTTCTTTATGACATCATCAAGAAGAGTAAAGCTTAGCAGATCATCAGAAACACAATGAAAGCCCACCTCAAACAATGTCTAAAGTGGAGGAAGATTTGTCAGATGGAAGCATGGTTACACCACAAAGTAGTTGTGGTCTTGTAATGCTCTGTTTATTTAGAACAATATCCATCAATCCCCACTGAATGTTATCATATACCAGGCCACATCTTTCCCCTTAGGAATAAAGGCAAGGCTGTTAATGATGGATAAGTTTCCATTTATCACTTCCTCCTCGTACCTTGCTCCTCTTTCATCTGACCTTCATTTCCAATTCCCTGACACTACATTCCATTTAATCCATCCATCCTCTCTCTTCCCAGCACCTGCTTTGCTGCTGGTTTATATTGAAATATTCTCAGTTGTGCATGAGCCTAAAAATTTGATGCTAGGTTCAGACTTGCGCCTGGTTGGTACCTTAGCTAAATCTGACCTGAATATTTGTATTATTGTGGGGTCTTTACCTTACATTATAAAGTGCCTACAGATGACTGTTGTTGTGATTTGGCTCTATATAAATAAAATAGAATTGAACTGAACTGAAGATGACAAAATCTGTGTTTTATTGTCAGATCCCTATTATAATTATAACAATATACATTGATTGAGGAGGAAAACAGGGGATAGGAAATATTCTCAACATGGCTGACGTGACTGCTGTATGCTCTTCCGGATTTCCTGTGTCGGTCAGAGCTTGCTTAAAACCTTGCATATATAAAACTATTGAAGATAAAACTATTTTAGAGGATAAATTTTTACATTTTCTCTCTATTAAACTAAAGACTTTAAGCCAGGACGAAATTGTTCTGTTGACTGTTAACACTTTCAACTCAGACTGGATAGAAACATTGAAGAAGACACTGTATGAGCTCTGTACCTCAAAAAGATGTCAATAATGCGAAGGCCTGCCTCAAAGTGCTGAATGAATGTGGGGACAGTGTTCCTAGATTTGTGTCTCATTACTTGGATGAATTGCCACCAGTGACTTTTACTAACATGGATGTCTGCGGCCTGCTAAGGAAAATGGAACAGCTCCATGTTGCAGTTTCTGCCATGAAGCAGACACTTCAATGCCAGGCTAAGGTCAGTGAAGGCCTACACGATCTCACGGCGGACCTGCAAAGCCGGATGTCTGACCTGGAACAACGCGTTGATCAAGGATCCGCAGGCGGGTCGGCACCAGTGAGGAAGAATGGCGCTGTGGGCTTTGATCTGAACGCTGCCTTCCACATGGGACGCCGTCTTCAAGGACTGGAGGGGAAACCTCTCTCAGCTTCAAAGGGAGATACACCACTGATGTGCACCGGAGGAACTATGCTGTCAACCGGATCTCCAAAGTGGAGCCAGGTTGTGAAACGGCATCCTCGACAGCCCAAAGAGCCTTCAATTGCTAAGTCGGCGCCTCGCTCTGGATTCTCTCTGGGACGTAGGAAAGCCAGCCAAACTATTGTCGGTACGGGAGCTGCAAGGAACATTAAAATGGTGAAAACTAAACTGGTGAGTGTCTTTGCCTCTAAATTCTCACGGGATCTAGAAGCAGAAACACCATGTGCTTACCTTAAAGCCAAACTTGGGCATGATGTAACATGCCACAGAATCAGTACTGTTAATACTAGGTATGCCTCATTCAAAGTTTCAGCCGAATGTAGTGATGTGGCTGTCATGAGCCACGTAAAACTATTATCGGTGCAAATGCTGCTCTTTCCTCCATGGATATATGTGTCCATGTTGCTGGTGTGAGCATAAAGGAATAAGTCTGCTATGGATATCAAAGTTATTTCATGCAACTGTCGTGGCCTGAGCGCCGATGATAAAGTTTGCCGTTTGGTTGTTGATCAGTTGCTGCAGCAGTGCGACATCTTGTGCTTACAAGAAACTTTCTTTGCCAAGCAAGACTTAAAAGGATTAAACTCCATTGATGATAGTTTCCTTGGTGCTGGAGAGTCTTCTACTCACCTCAGTTTGGGAATTAAAAGAGGAAGGATACCAGGAGGAGTGGTTATACTGTGGAAAAAAAGTTCGTACTCAGTAATAAACGTCATTAGACAGGCTTTTATCAGTTCCTTTATGCAAACCGAGAAATTGAATAGTGTCTATGTCATTGGTGACATGAATGCAGACATCTCGGACAAAAACTCTGTGTTTGCAAAACATCTGTATGAATGACCTTTCTAAGCAGTTAAATCTATCTACCTATCTATCTATCTATCTATCTATCTATCTATCTATCTATCTATCTATCTATCTATCTATCTATCTATCTATCTATCTATCTATCTATCTATCTATCTATCTATCTATCTATCTATCTATCTATCTGTCTATCTATCTGTCTGTCTGTCTGTCTGTCTGTCTGTCTGTCTGTCTGTCTGTCTGTCTGTCTGTCTGTCTGTCTGTCTATCTATCTATCTATCTATCTATCTATCTATCTATCTATATTATTGTGTTTCTTTCATTCTCTGAGACTGGACTACTCATGGTCTGAATCTGCCTTCAGACTGAACACAAAGCAACATTTAATGGCATCAAGGTTACGCAATACAAACGTGTCACAAAAAAAGAAACAATTTTAACATTGGTTTTATCCTCCTAAATCAGGATCTCTCTTCACACTCCCTGACTTTATGTGTCTATTGTATATTGTCCAGTTGTAAAATTTCTTGCTACTAAATATTCCACAGTCAGCTGTTAGTGATATTATATCAAAGTGGAAGTGATTGGGAATGAAAGCAACTCAGCCATGAAGTGGTAGGCAGAAAATGACAGAGCAAGGTCAGCAGATGCTAAGGTTCATAGTGCACAGAGGTCACCAACTTTCCGCAGAGTCAACTGTTACAGACCTCCAAACTTCATGTGGCCTTCAGATTAGTTCAAGAACAGTGTGTAGAGAACTTCATGGAATGGCCGAGCAGCTGCATCCAAGCCTTGCATCACCAAGCACAATACAAAGCATTGAATGCAGTGGTGTAAAGCACACTGCTACTGGACTATAGAGCAGTGGCGACGTGTTCTCTGAAGTGATAAATCACACTTCTCTCTCTGGAAATCAAATGGATGATTCTGGGTACTTGGAGAACGGCACTTGACTGACTCCATTGTACCAAATGTAAAGTTTGGTGGATGGGGGGATTATGGTGTGGGGTTGTTTTTCAGAAGCTGGGCTCAGCCCCTTAGTTCCAGTGAAAGGAACTCTTAATGCTTCAGCATACCAAGACATTTTGGACAATTTCATGAACCCAACATTGTGGGAACAGTTTGGGGATGGCCCCTTCCTGTTCCAACATGACTGCACACCAGTGCACAAAGCAGGTCCATAAAGACATGGATGAGCCAGTTTGGTGTGGAAGAACTTGACTACCTTTGGGATGAGTGGTGAGATCAGTGTCTGACCTCACAAATGTACTTCTGAAAGAATGGTCAAAAATTCCTACAAACACACACCTTGTAGTTGGAGCTGTTATAGCTGCAAAGGGTGGGCCGACATCATATAAACCCTGTGGATTAAGAATGGGATGTCAATTTCATATGTGCGTGAAGGCAGATGAACAAAAGTCTTTGGACTATGGGAGGAAACTGGAGAACCTGGAGAAAACTCACACACAGGGAAAACGCAAACTCCACAGAGAAAGGCCATTTTTACAGCTTTATTTGACAGTTTGTAGTGAAGAGAGACAGAAAATCGGGAGGAGAGATGGGGAAGACTTGCAGCAAATGGCGACCAGTTGGGGCTCAAACTAGCGCCGTCCATTCTGCCACGCGGTATAAACGTGGTTACCTGCTCACGCCCTGAGCCACCTTGGCACCCATACCATGCCAATGTACTGCTCTTATAATCAGCAGTATTACATCTGGGCTAGGTGTCAGCACCCCCTAACGAGACCACCCCCACCCCCCAACCTTGTGACATCAAACTTGATGTGAAAAGAAAAGAACTGTAAGGAACAGAAGGAAGCAGAGGGAGGTAAAGGAGAATCTGATGTGTCAGGAAACAGCAAACATGAAATTATGAGAAATTATTATGGTTGGTGTTGATTTAACCCCCCAAAATGTATTAACCTTTTTTAGTTTGAAGATGTGCGTTTAAATTTTCTAAGACAGCTTGGCCTTCATCATTTGTGCATATGCATGACCTGACGTGTCTCCAAATTTGTTTGCAGAGAACAAATCCTGAATTTTTGTGTTAATAGTTCATATGTGTAGTTTAATCACAGGTTAGTGAATGATACTGTTACTGATACTGAATGATACAATGGTACTTTTAAGTCATTTATTAACATGCACGCTTAATGTTATTAAGGGGTGCATTTGAAACAAAGGCACCAATTAAAATTAAAGCTTTAAACCTAAAGTTTGGGTGTATAAAGGCAACCAAAAAGCAAATGAAAGCTAAAGTAAAAAAAAAGAAAAAAAAAGAAGTGAAAAACTGGAACAAAGAGCAAAACACAAAACTCTCAAATGGGATATGAACAGCTGTGTTTTGGCTGACAAATGGAAATCTCTCTTACCCTTAATACCAGTGACTTCTGACAAAATGCCAGTAAATGTGCTCATTGCTTTGGCATGAGCACGCGCTGTCACATCCTGCACATTGGCTTTAATATGTAAAATTGGTGGGCCTTTTTAAAAATAAATCCTTTCATTATATTTAAATTCTTTAATATTCTTTAAATTCTTTAATAGTCTTTGCCTTTGCCAAGTTGTATTCTACTTTATGTCTGATAGCTAACTGAAAGACTATTAGACTTTTTCTAATGCACTTCAAACAGACCTTTTAATTAAAGAAAAATATATTTCCAGGCTTTAAATACAGCAATGTTTCTCCGGCAGGACTAACAAAGCCCTGCTACAGACAAAACTCTCTCTGACACGGTTTATGCCATAATGCACTTGTTCCTGAAACCCATTCACTTCCTTGTCATATTCAATCTGGCAACATGAGCCTGAGGCCTGTGGTATCTTCTGTAAGAAGCACCAGTTTGAAGAGAAATTATGCTTTTGTCATATTGAATCAAGGACTGAACTCAAAAGGCAGGACTTAGAAACTGACTGCAGTTTCTAAGTTATTGCAATGATAAAGGTGTAATTTATGAGCAGGTAAGTGATACTGGCGGGAGGTTTCTCTATGGGCACAGGACAGGAGGTTCTGCCAGAGAGGAGAGAAGTGATTAGTGATGGCCAAGGTGAGCCAGTGATGATCTTGCAGATTTTGTAATTAAACTCTGAGACCTTACTTGTTAGTTTCTCGAGCAGGTGATTTGGAGGGGCAGCTGGCAGATGGACAGGTTTTCAGAAGGATGGAGAGCGGGCAGGCAGGTTGAAGGCAGATTACAGGTGGAGTAGCCGCAAGACAGCTCGTAAGTGGTGAGTAGAACTGGACGTGTTAAATGTTCTCAAAGACATGGGTCCAAGGAGCTGAACAGTGATTCTGAACAAAATGTAAAAGAGTTGTGGAGGCAAGAGCCGGGAAAAGGGAAGCTCTGCCCACAGGCTAGCCGGTGAGGACAGCCGGCCCTGTGGAGGTAGAAAAACTGCAGAGAGCGAGAGGGTGAGTGAGGGGAAAGAGGGGAAAGAGGGGGGGGGAAAGGAGGAGAAAACCCGAGGCCTGCCAGACTCACGACAGCTTTGATGAGGCCATTTTCATTTACATACTGCAGCTGAATTGCACAAAACCTCTCGGATTTTGTCAAGGGGGTTTGAGGGCGCTTTTTTGCTTTTTCATGAAAGCATGTGTAATAGCATTGCATAGATTCATAACGCACTTTATAGTGCGTTAATGTGCACATAGAATTGTGTAATACTCTGTTTTTGCGTGTTTTTTCATCTTTCTCCCTGCAGCTAGAACTCACTTTCACTCTCTGTCTTTTGTAGCTTCATGAATGACTGCACATTTCTTTACTTTATGTGAACGTGCATATTCTGTCCTCAACCACCTGCCTCCAGCACATTTTCTATCTTGCCCATTTTCTCATGCTTTGTAAGAAGGCTGGGGCTGGCAAACAGGCCCGAGGTGATTCCTACGTGTGGACCGAGTGTCTGAATGAACACGAGAGGCTGCGAGGGGGAGGGCTGTATGTGCTCCATCCCGAGTGCGTGTGTCTTAGCGTATGAGCAGTCGAGTGTGTGCTTGCATTGTTGGAACTGTTTGGGTTTTCTGCTGCAAGGTCAGTGGAGCTCTGCCATCCCATTTTTTCCCCTCCTCACAGCACTGCAGGAGCTGCTGTCAGTGATGGGGTGGGGTGGGGTGTCAGCTGCTGACCAGGCATCGCTGCCAGGGTAGGATACAGGGCAACATGTATAAATGGGCATCCATGCGCTCACTCATTTGTGCAGAGGAATATTGCTCATTCATGGGAATACAAATTCAAACACACCATGCCACCAGCACCTGAAAAGTGTACTGTTGAGCACTTCAGTTGCCATGTGCGGATAGCAATCCTTCTCCCTCACCCACTCCTCTAACGGCATCATTATCCAAGTGCAAGGATACACTGGGAGTCTATATTTAGATAATCCTAAAGAACCACCGGCAAACTCAAGCACAATGCAGACAAGTGTGTCAATATACAAATTGCTTGCGTAATAATGCACAAAATTAGGTGTAATAATGATATTCTGCATGATGAATTTCTAAGTTCAACTGGCTGCAGTAAAGTAAAGCTATTGTTACAATAGGAAATGAAT
>JAMQGT020007663.1:12500-40663 GCA_024447675.2 Pterophyllum scalare | reverse complement strand
AGCAATTGGTAATTGTAACCTATTGGTACCGTTGCGTATTGCTAAAGAGTTTTGATGGAGTGTGTGGGAGGAAAATCTAGTCCAAACTTGATAGTCTCTAATACACTTTCTTAATTTTATTGACCTTTTAAAAACTGCAACAGTATCCAGCTTCTTGAGAAGCCGATGGTCGTTTCTTATTAGGAAAATAAAAGTTGTGCCAAAGTCAGCTCGATGTACTTCTTGAACATCGCTTGTTAGACTTTCTAGCAAAACAAGGTTTATGTGTTTAAGAATGACTTTGGTATCCTTTGGTGGATTAGAGCAAAATGAAATAAACAAGATATTCTTGATTGAGAGAGGAACATATGCTAATACTGGCTGGATCAACCAGCCCCTGGGCCTGGAAATATTAGGAGTGGACGCACGTGCTGGGGGCTAAAGGCCTGACAGGGTGAGGCTTAGAACATGATGGGCTGTGAGCAAGAGGACACAGAAACTGAGGGATGAAGGGTTTGAGAAAGGAGTGATGGGGATGGGATGGGGACTCCGCTGTAGGACTTCCAGGTCTGGGTCTTGAGGAAGGGTTATTCAGGACCCTCCACCAGGGCTAGACGCGAGCCTGTGGGCCGGGGGAACCAACCGCCAAAAAGTGCTAGGAGCCTTCCAACAGGCCACATTGGTAGCTGATCAATTTATCCCTGCAATAAACTGACAAGTTCCTCAGGCTGTACCCCATCTTTCACCCTGTGGCAGCCGGAATAAGCTCCAGTACCCAAGTGACCCTAAATTGGATAAGCAGTTAAGAAAATGGATGGATGGACAGTATTTAGATATAAATAAACATAAATGCCTTTAAATGTGTTATTTTGGGTGTCAGGTAGGGGTAGGGGCTCACCTCGCAACCGGAGGGTCGCTGGTTCAAGTCCCCGTCTGAGCGTGTGCTGTCATTGTGTCCCTGGGCAAGACACTTAACCCACATTGCCTAAAGTGTGAATGTGGTTGTGTGTTTGGTGGTGGTCGGAGGGGCTGTAGGCGCGAATTGGCAGCCACGCCTCTGTCAGACTGCCCCAGGGCAGCTGTGGCTACATTAGTAGCTTACCACCACCAAGTGTGATTGAGGTGTGAATGAATGGTGCTTGAAATTGTAAAGCGTCTTTGGGTGTCTTGAAAAGCGCTATATAAGAGTAAGGCATTATTATTATTTATGTGTGGAAAAAAAACAGGCTGTGGAACCACTTAGTAGCCATTTTACAGTACTTGTCAATTAAATGTTATTAACTTAAAAAGAAAACAAAACCATACATTTACTTTGTTATACTTTCTTGTATTTCTAAACAGATTGGGAAGTTCTTGCTTTATCTGATTGGACCCCTACTGCCCCTCTACATTTTTTCTATTTATTTATTTTTTTGCTGTTTCAGCTGTGCTTGGTGCTGTAAATTACCGGTTACCAACCCTGCGAATTTTGCTTGCTTGCTTTCTGGCTGAGACAGAAGACTGACACTCTTATCTGTCCTTTAAATATGAAGCTACGGCTAGCAGCAGTTCAGCTCAGCACAAAGACTAAAAACAGAGGAAGCAACCGGCCCCTATTAGCTCACTAATTAAAACATTTAATCATCATTTAATTTTGTGTCTGACAATTTATTGGTTTCACTGGTTGCTGGGTATGTTGTTTTTGCATTGTGGTTTTTATGTCTGTTAATAAAACAAGAAATAATATCTGAAATGGTGTGTGCCAAGAAAAAGGATTTTAAAAAACAGAATATCTGGATAAAAAAAACTATTTTGCGTAACAGAAATAGAGGTAAATAAACATTTTCTGCACTTACTCTAAAGATTTTTGTTTGTAAAGATATGAAGTTAATTCTAATAAAGCTTTCCCTTGAAATTTACTGCCTGATCTTGCTTTATCCAGCTGCCCTGGAGCCATATCTCAACTGTGGCTTGTGAAGATTCTGAGAGGAATTTTCTGTTAGACCTTTTGTTTGCTCTCCCACAACAAATACCAGCAGGAATTTTCTTCTGCTATGGGAAAGCCATTGAGCTGAGTATAATTTAATGTACCTGTAAATAATGGCACAGGCTGTTGTAAGCAGCAGCTTTCATGTTTTGGTTTGATTTTATGATCAGGTCATTATTTTCAGCCTGGTTTGAGGCTTCGCTTTAGGGATGCTGCTTTGCTTGGTCAGATAGTTGTTGAAATATCTCAACAGTTATCTGATGGATGGCCATGATAATGTCCACAGCTATTTATGATGCCCAGAGGATAAACTGTAATAATTTCACACTACTTTCTTCCCCTATGGGTTATGCAAATACCTGCAAAACTAATGATGATAGAAATAATACTTTTAACCTGTACTTCACTATAGTGTTTGAGTAAATGTACTAAGTTACAGCCCATTGGTCCATCCAATGGTGTTGATCATATTAAAGTTAACAGCACTCTAATCCAAAGCTAGTGGTCACAGGTCACCAAGGTTGGCCAATCATATTTCAGGTGGTGGGTGCCCCACTGCACCCCACCCGAACACGCCCCTTTTTCATCACAAAATGAGAGACTTGTGGATAAACATTAAGTGGACTGTTGCCATAACTAAATAAAGTTGAAAGTGATAAAAGGGCACAAAACTGGCAAATTTAAATATTCTTAGATCAAATCATTTTCTCTGACAGCTCATGTTCAATCTTCATTTGCTGTACACAGGATTTGACACAACTCTACATTTGTCTGCATTTGAACACATTTAGGTAAAAAATACTAATAAAATCTGTTTGTGTTCATGTGACATTACTCATAGTTAAAGAGCATACTGGTGCGTACTCACTGTAATACAGTGCAGCCTTGCAGAGCTGCTCCAATGTCTGCAACCTCTAAGGCTTGCTAATAAAATTAACAGAGCTCTTTTCTTCTCTCATAGATACAGTGTATTTTAGCAATACAAAGCTCAGTGACATGCGTTTCTCTTAATATGTAACCAAAGATCATGGCAGCTTTGCGATCAGACTAAACAGCCAAAAATATGCTGTTAAACTAGAAGATTTCCTGGTTAATTTACATGAAAATAATAACTGGAACCGTTTATCTGTAGTATCTTCATTTCACACATAACTTGCATCTTGCGTTACCTATAAACAATGCCTTTCACTACACATGAATGAATGCTGACGGTTTCTGATAACCCTTTTTCCTCAAAGTTTCTTTGGACTGGATTTCACATGGAGATTAAATCACAGTCGAGCACACCTAAACAATTAAGGCTGCCATTTGTTTATGCTCTGAGCTGCGGCCTGCTATCAGCTCAGGCACTTTATCATCTCCGGGGCCTATATGTAGCGTGTGGTTGTGGCGCGTTGGAGATGGAGTATGTGGGGAAATGAAAGGAGATCTGTTGCAGGCCACATGCCCCTACACACTCTCTGATGTGGCTTTGAGACTTCCTAGGAAATGTGAGGCCTTCTGGGATAGCGCTTAAGTGGGCTCCAGAGTTTTGTGAGTGTGTGTTGGGAGTGTGAATGAGTACATGTGTCTGTATCTTAGTGTATCTGAGTGGTTTTCTTCCACAGCTTTCAGCTTTATTGTTAAACTCTTTCTTCCTTAGAGGTATGATGCAGTTGACTGACCGCGGCTTTTCAAGGAATGAGGGAGTGCCGCAGAAATCGAAAGAACACACCGTATCACACAGGTGATTCTTTTTTTCCTTATGGGCAGGACCTGCTGATATGAAAGGTTTTGTCTTTGAAATTTCACTTCTGCTTCATAATTGTGAAATGCACACACAATGACATTCCCTCTGTTTTCTCACCGCCTGTTATCAGTCCTCAAACAAGGTGCTGGTTCACGAGATAAACAGTGAGCTATTATCTTTGCCATCTCTCGTCTGGTGTGCTCTTAACATGCATTAGGGAACTCTTTAATGTATGGTGAGTGAGTTTAGTTGAAGAGAAATGTTGATGTTGGATATTCAATATCATTTTGATTTTTAATGCTTCCCTGCTTTTTCTTTTTTTGTTAAGTGAATAAGGCTGCTGAGAGGCCCAGCCCCTCTCATCTGCAGCCTGTTATAGCGGAGCGGGAAGATGACATCATATTGGTCTCAGAGCGGCGGCTGGTAATTGGCTCCCTCTCCTCCTCCAGCGGCATGGGCCAAACAGAACACACAAGTGGAGCCAGGCAATGCGAGTCAGATGCTCTGGGTTTTTCCAGAGCGGCTGGTGGGGCCTCAGTGCAGACACAGAGCCAAGAGGCCTCGCAAAAGGGGTGTACTGATCCAACTGTAAATGTCAGAAATGAATGAAGGGCCTCAATTCAAAATGAAATCTGATATAATGCGCCGCAGGCCAGCCCGTTTGATCTGCTGCACAATCCACTGCTGCTCGTCTGGATAACTGCGCCCATTCACCATGATATGACATCGCAAAAGCATTTTCATGTGGACGTTCTTGTGAGAGCCAGCTTCAACGAGCTCTCAGCCCACACAATGTTCCATTACAGTGAAACTGAGCGACTACACCTCTGGGCTGCAGAGGAGCCGCAGCCAGTGACTGTTTGTAATATTAAAATCAGTCCACCATTTCTCAGTTCTGAAGAAGTTCACATGCTTTGCAATGCGGATGCATTCCTCGTGATGGATGATGTAAAGCTCCACAAGGCATTTTCCTGAAATTCCCAGCACATGTCAATAATAGCCAGTGGATGAAACATCTGGAAATAAGTTTAAACCTGCACAGGTTCAGATGAAAATCCCATCAGCAGGACAATAACATGCAAAAACAAATAATCCCATTATGTTTTTTAAGCAGCTATTGGATGTGGCAACCAGAGCAAAGTGTAATTAGTTGCAGTGGATCTGTGAATGAGACCTTCTTCTGCCCTAAGGGCACTCTCACACACAGCATGTGGCCCGGCCAGAGTTGTTGGATGCCTCTGTTGTAATAAAGCATAGTCGTTATCTTTTATGGTGGCCGCTCAATCATGCCACCATGTTTCCTGCCATAGCGGCGGTTGTTCAAAAAACAAAGGTGTGCAGATCTTCTGATTACAGAGAATTACATAAACCTCTCTCTTATCATCTAACAGAAAAGTTGTGAGAACATGTTGGGTGTCTTAAGCCAGTGTGGGAAAACATGCGTTCCTGCTGTGTTTAAAAGAGGGTGCAGTGCTCAGCATGTTGGCACGTGCCCGTCTGCCTGTCTGTTGACTATTGTTGTTTCCCCACCTCAGTGGCAGATAAATGGGTGTCAGTTCTGAAAGGAAGGTCACAGTGAACTTGTAGGTGGTGAGAACATCAGAGTTCCTGTCAGGGCCAAGATGCAACTCAGCGTCTGTGGGTAAAAACAACTGACTGAGCAAAAAGTGTCAGACAAGCTGCCGTGCTCTCACTGGAATGAGTCTGTGAATGCTTTCACTCTCAGTGCTATGTCAGGTCCTGCGATGAGCTGTGAAGATGTGCAGTGCAATAACGCATCGTAGGTGTTGCTATCTTCTGAAATAAATGCCTTTTTTTTTTCTTCAGTTGGTTTCTGCAGAAACCCACTGGCTTTAAAGCTGATTAAACATTGATGACTAATCATTTTTAAACCTCTAATAGAGGAAGCTGCGTTTAAAGTCCCAGTGGTCGTAAGAGCGTGTAAGGCTTAAAGCGCCGTTACATCATTTTCCGACCACTTGGGGCAGCAGAGCAGGCTGTGAAGGAAACACTGATGCATTTTCGCCATTTCCTTGTTGTGGTCAGCATCTTAGCAAACAGCTGTTATGTGCACACCCAGCAGCATCACTGTCCTTGGTCTTTCTTCATGTCACCCCGCCTATGCATGTAGCTCCGCTCTGGTCCTGTGGGAAAAATAGCAGCCAGATGCTAATTTTCAGGCCATAAACCCAAAACAATGCACTGCAGTGCTGAGGAGCACTAAAGAGAACTGATAACCTTCTGCAAGTTGATGCACCTTTTAATGTGAATAACATGATTTTGTACAAGATTACTGACCTCCGCATACACCTACGCTTGCAAAGTAATAAATTAGCCACTACAAGGTGAATAAGTTTTTTTTTTTAAAAAACTTAAATAAGTGTGGTGAATAGTGTCTGATAAAACATTCATGCTGCAGGTGTGGCTGTGAAACATTTTACTGTGATAATCATGAATGGGCTTTTTCACTTCCTGCAATAAGTCATCTGAGGACAGAGAGTTCATTTTGAATGGAGTCTCAACTCCACTTAAACTCTGCTAAAATCTGGTCAAGGCCGAAACTTAAGTGGAAAAAGTCCCCGCGTAGCCTTTTTTTCATTTTCTGCTGCTACCGATGCACATTTCCCAGGACATCCTCACTGCCTCTCAGCTGGTGAGCTAGCTGTCCAGGCATAAACTGCGCCTGAGGGAGGAAATGATTCTAGCATGAGAGAGAATGTGTTATCGTTTTCTCCTTCTTGTGTGTGCTCCCCTTAGCCAGCTGAGTGTTATATATTTATGTTTCTTATCTGCAAGAAGAGAAACCAGCACATTTCACAACTTGGACAAGAGTGACATGTGTCTTCTGCATTTTTTTTTATTTATTTATTTTTTTTAGATTTGGACACTTCTGTGTGTCATGTCAGTGTGATTATTCCAGACAGGACATGTGCACTGAAATAACATGTAGGCTGTTATCTGGCTGCACAGTACAATCTATATCATGCTCTGCATCCGTGAAATGCTGCTTTTTGAAGGAAGTAGACCCATCTGTTGTTGGCCATTGATACCTTTGTTGTTTCTGTTAAACAGCGATATTTGCAGTCACAGCCCTGTTAGTTCACTTTCATGTTATGTCTGTTTGCTCGGAGGATGCACGCCTCATTCTTTCTAACAGCAGCGTTGACCTTGAACCTCACTAACCGACTTCCAATTATTAACCTAAGGTGTGTTAATATGAAAAAGCATGCTAACTGGCAGAGATACAGCAGTTCTCTCTTGGTGGCACAGTTGCAAAACCATAATTTTGCAACTCTTTTTTTTTTGGTTGATCTTAAGCAATGCTACATTATGTAAAACATTTAAGTTGTTGGTTACTGTATAAAAATTCTAAAGAAGCCACAGATGCTGCTGATGGAACTTTAGCATTAATTTAGAAGAGCACGGTCATTCGCCTGCACTTTAAACATTGTGTATTTTAATGCATATGCTGTGGAGTTCATTTTCACATATTTTCAACAGACAAATTTCTTTTTAATGGAAATTGTAGTGGAAGCATACTTCACTGGCCAAAGGTCTATCATTGCAGCACATAGGAAATTCTGACAGCAATGCGGAAAGCATCAGACACCATCCCAAAAGGTGATCCTACATGCAATTACGAACGACAGGCAATGCCAACAAGAAACGATCCCCAGGTTGAGCTCAAACGTCTGGTAGCGCAGAGAACTGTCGGCCATTCCAGTTGATGTGCTAAATATGTTTTGTACTCAGTGTCATTGTCATAATCCAAGAAACATTGCATGTAAAATCTCTCAGGTCGTTATGGGACACCCTGTATAAAGCTAGGGTTGTTAGCTTATTTATTAAAATGCTGGAGCATCAAATTTAACTTTTAACTACACAACAAGCAGAAAAAAAGTAGTTAACCTACCATAATCTAAGCACTATGCTTTTACGGTAACCTAAGGTGTCCGAAAGTTTGAGCAATCCTCTAAACTCTCAGCTTTGATCTGCTGCTTGAGTCTTGGTGTGGCATTATAGCTTGGCTTTCAATGCAAGATATAAGAATTATACCATCACACTGTATTTGTATTAGCAACAGACTGAACACAGGAAACTTACACAATGCAAATACACACACTCCCTTTCACATCCGAGTACACATATCAATCTGACAGCCTCGACTGCAAAGGGTGTAGAGAGGAGCCGCACCTTGAAAGCCCTGGCAACTTTTTTCTTGTCTCGCAAACAGCCACATGTCTCGAGCTTCCTCCTCCCACACTGTACATTTCACAAATTCCTCACAAATGTTTGCTTTTTTTTTTTTTTTTTTTTAACCAGGTCACACAAATGAATCCAGTGCAACATTTTATGTCTCTCCAGCTTTTGGAGATCATTCTACAAAGACTATTTATTTCATCTTGTGCAACTCCTTCTTTGCATAGTCATCATTTTTTCTGCAGTCCAATTGAAAGTCTTGCTTCTCCCTGCCGGTATTTATGTCTTCATGGGCTAACCATAAAGATAGCTTCCCCATGCTTTCATTTCCTCACTGACAGTGGGAATCCTGACCAAGGGCTTGAGCTCTGGTCATTGCTCCAACTATAACATATGTCTCACTGCTTCCTGTTATCGGCGATTACATAAGGCTGGGAAACAAAGACATCCTAGGTTGGCAGGGAAGCAGCGAGCTTCCCTGTCAACTTCCATGAGAATGGAATAATTGCAAGTTTCATAGCGGTGCTGATGGAAGACACAGCTGTCAGCATTCGTTAACATCTCTGTCCTTATTTGAATAAAACTGCAAATCATTCAGTGTGTTACCACAGTGCTAATGCTGGTTTTCTTGTGCCACTTCAGTGGTTAGCTCAGCATTAAGGTTCCTGGTTTGAATGTCCTGGTCAGCTGTTTGCATGTTTTGCTTTGGCTGTGTGGGTTTCACAGGTTTGGTTAATTCTAAAATGATGTGAAAGCGTGTTGTTGTCTGGCTCTTTGTGAAAGCCTTGTGATATACAACCTGGCAACCTGTCTATGGTGTACCCTAGCTCTTGATCTAAGACAGTTGGGCCAGGATCCAGCATGGATGAGCCCAGGCTGGATAACTGGTTAAGAAAATGGATGAATTTGTCTGACTTCATGACTGACGTCTCTGTGGATCATTTTTGAAACAGTGGCATGTGAACCACCTAAACACCCATCTAATGCCATACTCATCAGGGAAAGTTACAAGTAACCAAAAAGTAAACAAGCTTTGCCGATTTTGTTGAATATCATGGAAACTACCACACAGAAAACGGATATTCTGAGAAATGGTTTCTGTCTTTTTTTGCTAGCTTGTCAGGTATGGCTCAAAAAAAGGTATACCAATCTATGGACACAATCAAACTGAAACCCAAAAACTGATACCAGACAGAAGAGCAGCAGAAATAACAGTGAACTGAAGTATACAAAGACTATCGCACGAGACCAAAAGAACAAACTTCAACTTCCTTTTATCCTTATAGTACTCACTTAGCAAGAGAGTTGGAAATACATTTGAGCTTTACATGCAAAATGACAATTTGGTAACATGCACAGTTTATTATATTTTTATTTTTAAGTTAGATATGAAAATTTCAGACTGCCTCTCAGCATTGTTGACACACTAACTCATTATTTTCCTCACATTTAGTTTGTTGGGATCTGGTCACCCTTGTACAGTCTGAGACCCACTAGTCATGTTTAATGCAACCGGTACTAAACACAAGGTGTAGCTGAGGCTAATGGCACTGTTATCACTATTGAATCACAGGTGTGTTAATTATCCCAGATGGGATAAGAATTGAGCCAAATTTCATGACTTTCCATCTGTTTGTTGTTGAGGAACCTCAGGAAACTTTCCACGGCAGATGTTTCGGCTTGACTTGTCATAACGTGAGAAGCACATGCGAAACCAATTTTTTTTTTCTAGTGGCTCTGTTCCAGTAAAGGTGACTTGTTTGTTTTGTGCTTCCTCATTGTCTGTTATATAAACAATACCACGATGATACGATTCAGTGTGACCAAAATAAATAATGAGGTGAAAGTAAACCCTCTGAGCCAAAAGCTCCTGGTGACAAGCTGACATCCGCTTGTGATGCTGTCGGCTGCTGTAGGCACAGCTCACAAGATGCTAGATTGGATCAGCAGGAGGGACGCTCTGCTGTGGTTAGACTAGCTTGGATCAAACCGCAGAAGGGAGCCAGTGCCAACATCACTGCCATCACTGCGTGGCTTCTAGTAGTTGGCCATTCGGAAGAAGGTGGGCTTTTAGAGAGTAGGGCTTATTTCTTATTCTTTAAAATACTTGAAAACTCTCATAACTAATACATAGGCAACACTGGGACCTGAGGACAGAATTTTGTTCCGCTGCATGCAAATGTGATGCAAATGACAACTAAGAATCTTTGAATCCTTGAATCCTTAAAGTAATTGGAGCTATAGCAGCTTAAAAGAGACCATATAAGAAAAATAAAGTCTTTGTTTGTTTGTTTTTTTTACTGTGAATCATACAAAGATATTCCAGTGGAGTAGATATAAATATGTAAAACTGGAAAGGAGCATGAGAGGTCCCCTTTAAGTAACCTAGTTAGCCATCCAGGGAGTCAGCATGCACCATGACCCCAGACAAACTGACCTAACATTTAATCAGTTACTCCAATGCGCCTCCTGCTATAACATGCCAAAATGCTCTAGAATAATTCTTTAACAACCAAAAATGTCATCCTTGTGGCAACACTAAAGGAAAAGTCGCAAGAGTAATTAGAATACTTTTACTGTTTGCGCCAAAATTCTTGGCAATCCAACAGACAAGCAGCTACAGGTATCTCAGGCCCTGTTGTGTAATGTGATGCCTTTTGTGCATGTTCAAATACAGCGGTGGGTCACTGTGGACAGTGCTGAGGATGCAGAGTAATACAGCCGGAACTTCAGCAGCTCTCCCCAGGGGCAAGGCCTCGGTCCTGGGAAGCAGTGGCCCAGGATCAAGCAGACCATCACGACTTCAGCCTGCCGCAGCACTGGGAACCTCCTCTTTTCCCAGCGTGGGTTGTTGGCTGACATATGAAAAACTACTAGGATTAGCTCCTCCCAGACTTTCAGTGGGAAGACTTGATGAGTGTCTCTTTGGTGGCTGTAGGCAAAGAGGAAAAGGTTTTCTCCTGGGCGGTAACTATTATTAACAAGCCTGGTGGACTGCTAAACAAGGCAGTTCTTGTGGGAATGTTTAGTTAGATCAAATGTCCTGTTTCCAAGAGAGCAAAATGATTTTGTGCATGTGTAGCATGTCATATCATGATCAGTCTGATCCACCCCTCATAGCTGGGGGGAGCCCTTAGTTTGGTAACAAAGCCTGGTGTCTGGTTCCGTAAGCTTACTATTTGATTAAGACTAATCTCAAGGTTTTGCTTTCAACTGCTTTTGTCTTGGGTGGAAGTATTTTTTTTTCCTTTCCTTTAATGTTTAAATTAACACAGCCTGTTCAACTGGATTTTGAGGCCTCTGACTTAGCAACAGCTGCACCCATGATAATGTGTAAGGAGGGAATAAACATGAGAAAATGCTAATCAAGACAAATTAAGGGAGGAAAGTGCTCCTTTCCTTTCTTTTTGAGAGTCAGTGTAGGAAATAGATAACAAAAAAAAATACAGAAAACAGCTCGCCTTGCAGGCATCTTTGAAGTTTCCTACTTAACACATTATAAGTGGGTCCCAGATGAAGTCAGAAGTTGGAACTTCTGAGTTCCTGGTCAAAATTTTCATCTGGAACATCCCCCCCAGCTCAGATTTCCAACTTGCAAAAAGCGTTGCCACCAACCCCAAGTTAACAATCAAAGATGGCAACAGCACACATAAACATTAGTAAAACTGTAAAACTTTTAATCTGTACTGCCACTGTTGTGTATTTGTGACTCTCTAATAATAGCTAGACACAGAGCACTGATCAGGCTCTCTCCATGAACGTTCTACAGACGTGTTTTTTTTAAGTGCAAAAATACTAAAAACAAGCACTGTGCTGTACTGCTAGTGATGCACAAATTGCACTACCCTGCTAAGAAACAAAACAATTTCTGTTTTTCCTTGCTTTTCTAACTTTGCTCAGTTCGGGAATGACAGCACGCCCAATTTACGACATCTGACTTCCAAGGTATCTGGATGGCGGTGTATATCTTGTGTTTTTAAACCCTTACAGAGGCTGGAGTGTAGGTTTTATGATCATTTTGTACCTGCTTCCCTGCAGGCACACCTGTAAACACAAAATGCTCTAAAGCTTAATTATGAAGTTTTAGAGGTGCTCGCTTTTGGATAATTTTTCCTTTGAACAGTGCTGTTTTCTCCCTTTTTCAGTCCCAGTGCTAAGTTGAGTTATGTTGGAGTGTTATTTAGCTTCTCAAAAAGTATTTTTTCAGGAAAGTTTTTTTTTTTTAAAAAAAGCATTTTTAAAGTTCTTTGGCTGTGTGATTCATTTGGAAGAGGCTTGTGATGAGATTCCGTCTTTATATCTTAAGCTTGGGCAATTACTGCGTTGTGTCTCACAGTCTTACACTTCAGTTAGAGATTAGATTATTTCATTAACGTTGCCAAGTCTGTGAAATCACTTGGCATGATCAGAGAGAGGAACGCCCTGGTGGATGCAGACTCAAGCTAATGGTCTGTGCATCATCAGGCAGGTTGGCTCCTCTGCTCCTCTGGACCTCAGCTGGACCTCCCACCCACTGCAGGATCAAAGCTATGCTAGATGTCAGGGGACCAGAGGAGAATGACATTGTCATCAACCACTGACCACACATCACTGTGTTAACTCATATCACAGTATTTCCTGCAGATAGGCCTGGTATGCCCCTGTTTGTCTTATTTCTTTTATTCTTGGCCTCTCTGGAATGTCAAATTACACAATGTGCGAGAGGAAATGTTGGATTTCACCATCACCCGAAAGTGTTTGTTTGCTGTGCCTGTGTTGCTAACTGCAATGGTAAGCTCAATGCAGGCCCGAGATGGACCAAACAATTGCTTTGTGGTTGAAGTGAAGTGGTTGTGTCGCAACTATGTCATGCTATGTAGCCTTTGCTTCCTGCATTTCACACTCTCTTCCTTTGTCTTCTGTGCATAAGTGGACAAAAGTAGCTGGCCAAGAAAACCAGAGAATGGCTTCAATTTAAAGAAGAGTTGTCTCACAGAAGAAATACTTCCCAACCCCACTTAGGTTTATTAAACAGTAATTATCAGTACTTATCAGTATATTTGGTCTGACTACAGTTCATGGTTTGTTTCTCTATCTGTGGGACCATTGATAACAGGTTGATGCATCCTTCTGTTTGGATTCAGGTGACGTTCAGACGTTCTGAGGTCTCCCTGCTGAATTTAATCAAGCAATGAGACCAATGAAATGAATTAAGACTGGAGCTGAGTCAGCCTCACAGAGGCCTCTTTATGCTGCTCCCAAACTTGACGGGGCCCAGGGTTAGCATGCATCACACACAGGAAAACACCAGGCAGCTTCCAGACAGTCCCAGCCACAGCAGTCCGCCTCTGAATACCCCTCCTCACCTCCCCCCACACACCCCCGGCACGCTGTTTATAAGAAGCATATCGCCTTGCTAGAGCCACTTTCAAAGAGCTTTCGTTCACATTGCGAGGCCCCCCATTTCCTCCTCTCTCTCAGGAGGGAAATGTAAGTGTGCAGGAGTGGAAATGTTGCAGAGTAGAAGGGAAGTGAGTGGACCGAGAAAGCCATGTTATTTGTGGGGCTGTGAGGCCCATAGGCTTAAAATAAACTTACACAAAATGAGTTACTGGAAACTGCTCAGTGCTCTGCTGCTGATTAATGCTTCATTTTTCTTTGGGCACAGAGAGTGTTTGAGAGCAGGACAGAGGGAGAAAGACTAACTTTTGTTTGATCCAAGGTCATTGAGTGGCCAGCTGCAAGGCCCTCTATCTACCATAGGGATCTGCCTTCCTATTGGACATCCTGTCTCTGATGAATTGTCACTCTTCTCATTTAAAATCATGCAGAGGAAGCTGGCTGCTGCCAAGACACACCCACCAAAACACACACTCTAGCCAATCAGATGGCTCCAGTTGTCCAGCATCCTTTGCACTCAGAAAGCCACACAGCTGCCACAGGAGCTCCTCTGCTGGAATTTTTGTTTGTGTCCTTCCTTCCCTAATCTCTGACCACACACACTTGTTCGCTTGTGACAGGCAGCCGCTGCCTCTTGGCCCTCACCCAGTCCCTCCACCCCCATGTCTTCTGCACCGCCCTGAGACATCTGTGTGTTGTGAGGCAAATGAGCAGGAAAAGCTGGGCGAACTTCAGAGACGGCTGTTGGAACCCAACAAGGGGGCCCCCACATCAGAGTTATATAACAGAAATCTAACTGCATGCTCACATATCACTCTCTTCTGCAGATATGTGCTGTGCTCTCATACCTTGAACATGGACGTTGTTTTACATGCATTCTCTGTTTTGTTTTTTAATCTTGCATGCAGTGAGAGAGAGACAGTACAGATGAAAATATCTTATGCAGATATTTAAATGATATCTTCTAGACATCATCTGGAGAGGATGTGACCTCATCCACTTAAAATCAAACCTGTGTCATTTATGCTAAGTGTTCCTCCCCACACAAGTTATTTTAAAAGTTTGTATTATTTCAGGACTTTTGTCGAAAAACAAAAGTGCTAAAATTTGATAATTTTTTTACTGTCTAGTGGAGAGCTTGATGACAGGATCATGACCAGTCTAGAAACTGTTTATCAAAGGAAAAGGCAATGATATGAAACCCAATGTAAAACAGTGAAAGTGGCTGCTTGTGGTAATTAACCCATAAAGAGTTATCACCTGAATCTGCATCTCTTCTCTTTTCCTACACTCGTTTTAACTCATTGTCTAACTGTCCAATCCTTAACTTTTTCTGTTGTGGTTCGCTGTCATTGCTCTCATGCTGCTGTTTCCAGTGAAAAGGGTCTAAAAACTCACATAAAACTTCCTCCACAGGATCAAATGGCAGACAGGCACGGTTAACCAGGAGCTGGTGAACATATAGTAGAGCTTTTAGAAATTAAAGAGTGACCAAAAACAGCTGAAATAGAGCAAATATAGGACTCTTATTGACCAAACACGACTCAAAAAGTAATAAAATAATATTGGTGGGTGTGTGAATAACTGGCTTTGTGTTAACAGTTGAAAAGTTGATGACAGGTCACTGTTTACATCTTGCTTCTACTGCAGAGTTTCTCAAACTGTGGGGTGCAGGTTCATGACAGGTGGGGCGCAAATGACCTGGGAGAAAAGTCATGTGGAACAAATGTTCAACATCCGATTAATTCTCACGGCAGAACAAGGAAATTAGCACACGTTAGCAGGTACATTTGCTTAGTGACTAGAGTAACAGTCTTCGCTATCAAGGATCTCCCCCCCCCCAGACCTCGTGTTGACCTTGCTTGGGGTGGGGCGTGAAAAGATTTCATCTGGCTAAGTCGGGCATGATGGAAAAATTTGAGAAACACTGTTCTACTGTTAGGTTAGCAATTAGCGGGAACAAAAATACAAAAAGAGGAAAGCTATATAAGAGCACCTCTAGTGTCTAATTAACTTGTTTAATAGATTGCAAAACATAGTGTGACACTATCTGTTTACCACTTTAAAGGGTTATTTAATAGAGTCTTTACTTATCTTAAGTAACTGATAGGTCAGTGTTTACAATTTGGTTCAGCTACTAGGGCAGTGTTTCTCAAACTGTGGGGTGCGCCCCACTGGTGGGGTGCAGGGTAATGAATGATGGGGCGTTGGCAGGTACGTTAGCAGGTACATTAGCAGGTATGTTAGTATAGCGACTAGCGAAATTAATTAAGCACCTATAGCGGCTTAATTAAGACATTATATCTTTTTTGCTTAAAAAAGGGGAAAGCTATACAAGAGCACCTCTACTGTAGATTTGTTTGGACCATAAAATATGTTTGCAGCACAACAGCGTGTTCTTTGTGCCCTTCGGCTTCCATGTCCAGACGAGGACCCACCCACACTCATATGTAAAGAATCAGTTCACAAAGCGTGGTGGAAATGCAGGCCCATTGTTGAGCGTTTTGCCAGTTCATGGAAACCAACACCAGCACTGGCATGAGCACCGGCACCTCGGTGGTGGAAACATAGTAACAGTGGCAAGAAACTGCCTCAAAACACTTCTTATGGCTTTATTAAGATATTATATACAAAAACCAAACTGTTAAAAGGGTTTTTCCTTCACACTGTCACCAAGTGGTTGCTCACAGGGTGGCCATCTGATTGTTGGTGTTTTCTCTGTATTATTGTAGGGTGGTTACCTTACAATCTAAAGTGCCTTGAGGGGACTGTTATTGTCATTTGGTGCTATATAAATAAAATTTAATTATATTATTCACAATTTTACATTATTTGGCAGACTCTTTACTCTGCTGTGAGAAGTAACTTCCATAAAAGTAAAGTAACAGCCATAAAATAATTTCACCGTTGCTTTTTATTACACATTAAAAATACAAGCAACACAGTAATCACCATTGGTGATCTTAGAATTGCTGAAAGATGAATTTTATTACTTCCAGTATGGTGCGTTGGCAGTCGGAAGTCAGATTTCTAATTCTGAATCTCAGAGAGGCTCCACCAACCCTGAGTTAACAATCCAAGATGGCAGCAGTGCATATAAACATTAGTAAAACTATAAAACTTGTAGTCTGTACTGCTGCTTTCGTGTATTTGTGACTCACGAAACAAGCCATATGCAGAGCACTGACCAGGCTTTGTCCATGATTGTGCCACAGCAGTGGTTTTAAGTGCAAAAAACAAGCACTGTGCTGTACTGCTATTAATGCATGAATGGCTCTACCTTGCAAAACTGAATCCTGTTTTTCCTTGCTTTTCCAACTTTACTACTGGAACACACTCAACTTGGGAGTGATGTCACTCCCAGCTCCAACATCTGATTTCTGAGGTTTGTCCTGAGCTAAGCTAAGGAAGCTCATTGATAGCTAGCTGTCTTCACATTTAACGTTGATATTAAAAAGAAGTTTTTTCAGATAATTAATCAGCAGGATAGCAGCGACTGTCCGTTTACAGTGTTCTTTATAAACATGCTGCAGAAGGAATCTCTTTCTCTGTCACCTCATAGACCCTCTTTTGTTTTAAACCATACCCTCTTCTTCACCCTGCTGTCTGCTGTTTCTCCTGAAATGATGATGGAGAATGGGGCAATGTTCTTGAAGACTCTGGAAGAAATGAGGGTTGCAAGCTGGTGGATGTCAGACTTGCATATGGACATAAAGGAGGAGGAGGGAGATCCAGCCATCACAGAGGCCCAAACTGTAGAAAAGAAACCTCCTTGTGTTCATGACCCAGACCAGGGCCGGATGTTGCTATCTGTTCTGCCATTGTCTCCTCAAATGTTGGCATTTGAGTTTGAATGATGGCTTTCAGTTTAGCCAAAACATTCCTAAGACGCAGTGGGGGAAACACCCTCTTTTTCCTGTGCTGGTTTGACGGCACTCCATTTGTTTTCTAATCTTGCTGCATAGTTGAGTGCAAATTAGCTGGTTGCGCCACATGGTTTTCAATCACATCTGAAGGATTGATGGTGGGAGTTACTCAGGCATTAAGGAAGTGGGATTTACAAATCCAAAAAAAATATAATTATGCGATGCTGGGTAGAGAAAACCACAGCATTTGTTTTCCAAACAGTTATTTCTCCAGCATTATTTGCTGGAGTTCTCCTGGAAAGCACCTTCTTCCTCACTTTTCACTCTCAGGCGCTCTGTGCTGAGTGGTAGAGATAGGACAGCTTTGATGTGTGACACTCCTGATAGAGGCTGCCGATAGCTTGACCAGAATAGCATGTGAAAGAGCAAGAACATGCAACTGAACATTTATGTCGCCTACGTTTCATGTTTGGGAAAGGGTGTATAGCCCACTTGCAGAAGGAGGGGGTAATTGTGAGATGTGAACGCATATAGCATGCAACCATGTGACACACAGAAGCCACTTTATCTCCTCTACTGGCTGAGATACATCAGCTATCAGTCAGCACTGGGAGGAGTGTTCACCACTGTTCACACCACAGCATTCCAGCCATAGCATCCTCTCCTCTACTGTCAGTAAACCCAAACAGCAAGCTTGACTCAGAGCACATGGGCAACCTGTAATCAAGCTTGGCCCCGAAACTGGCATGTAAAAGTAAATCCTGTGTTTATATCTGAGAGAGGCCTCCCTCATGGAGCGGCTTACTTGATCTTCCACAGGAAATGCATAAGATGATTTTAAGCTTCAAGCCAAGCTGTAGGATTAAAGATCTTGACTCTCACCGTACACCTCTTCCCTTTTTCTTTGTCTCTTTCTCTTGATCTGTGGCAGTCTGCCCATCTCCGGGCCCCTGTTCTCTGGTGGGTTCAGTGGACTGGTATGCAGCAGGAATCTTTGGATCAAGGTGATTTCACGCTCCTCCACGTTTTCCCAGGGCTTTGGGCGGTCTCTGTTACCTCTGTGCAGCCCGCAGGGTGTGATAGCAGCTGACGTGTTATCATAGGACACATGCACAAACAGCAGCAATAGGGTAAGGCTGCTTTATCTGTCTAACACCTCTGTTTCCCTTAAGTGTCACTGCTTTGACTGTCTGGTATGGCAGTCTCCTTTGGCCTCTTGCAGGGAGACCTCCTTTGGATGAAAACATCGACGCAGGGATTTGTCAGCCTGTCCCTACAAAGACGAGGGGATAACCCCTCTGACAATGAAATCTCAATTCTGAGATGAATCCTCTCAACCCCCAACCCCCACATGAAGTAGAACTAACCTCACTAACCTTTGACATTCCCTCAGAGACAGTTCCCATTCTCACTTCACCGTCTGCTCTCATAATAGCACCACAGTGCTCCATTTTTTTCTCAATGAAACTCCATATCTCATTCAGCTATTGGTGGCAGCAGTGAAAGGGAGAGGTTCGTGAGAAGCGCTTCAGTTCAGCTGCTCTCTGAGCATTTGCTGCATATTATACTCACACATAATCAGAAGCAGCAAATCAATGTGTGTGAACTGTACTTTATTTATCCAAATAAAAGCTGTATTGAGACTGAATTCTCTATTTCAAGAGAGACCTGGCAAAGAGGGCAGCTGAAATTGCAACAAATATGAATCATATGCAATAACCGATCATGACAAGAGTGACATCAAAAGCAGCCACACTGACCAAGAAAAGAATTTTCTCACTACTTTAAAATGGAATTAAACTCCCCCATTGTAACCAGTTCTGCCAATTTCAGGTCCTTCTGACAATTATTCCAGCCTTTTTTCCTAATTCAATTCTCTAGGGACAAACATACCAGCACTTATTGTTATTTTTACACATATGGACACACACACGAATAAGAAGGAAATAGCCCAAGCAGAAATTTCAAAAAATTTTGTATATGTTTCAGTGTTTTTAATAATGAATCATTACTTGGAGCTGCACAGAGAAAACATAGCTCCAAAATGGTCTTTGGATATCAAAAAGTAAAAGGAAGTTGATAACCTCATGACTTCCTCTTCTATTATAATCCTCTGGTTTAACAGATTAGATCCTGTTTTAGAACGACAAAATAACAATCACTTTTAGACATCCTGAAGACGCCACAAGCGCTCTCTGCAGATTTGCATGCCCATCCTCATTCTTTCATCCTTAGGCATGCCACTGTGCCAAAGGGCTTCCTTTTAGGAAACCTTTTCTCTGGAAATCATCAACATGCCACATCCTTTGCCATCCTTTGTCAGCAACAACACACATCTCATGTAGGCAGACAGTAACCTGACTGGAGCCACTACTGGCTTCCCTAGATATGCAGGTAGTGTATGTGACCACACATGCACTATCTATCTGTCAAAAAAGATACAGACTGCAGCAAGAGGAAAAGTAAATAGCCATGTTCACACACTGATGTTTAGCTGATATAGAGGTCATGTTAGACAGTTTTTAAGATGTAAAGATGCTGACATAAGCTAATGAGCTGTAAAAATAAAAAGGACATCTGAATATGCTTGGAAAGGCTGTTTATGCTAATAGTTTGCATATAATATGTGCACTGCACTGTCTAGTGTTGTTAATTTTTGTAGATATATTTTGGGGGGCTTTTTAGCCTTATTTAGTGGGAGAAAGACCAGGGCAAGACATGCAGCAAATGGCCTCAGAGCAGATTCAAACCCAGGCCTCTGCATATACTGTAGGTCACCTGCTGTGCCCAGTGAGATAAACCAGCATTCATGTCACCTGTTTTTGACGGTGTGCGATTCAGCACCCTGGAAATCTAGAGAGACCTGTTGAACTGGAATTTTGTATGCCAATTTCAAGCTCCATGTTTTGGATGATCTTTATTTGTCTTGCTCATGAACTTCACTTCAACCTCAATCTGACACAGTGGTTTTAGCTCCTGTCCTTTTAAGCCAACTTTCTTCTGATTGGTCCCTCAGAAACCGAAGGTTTGAAGAGCAGGTGGGTGGGACTTCTGTCAGTCAGATATACCATATTAGGTATATCTGCTCTTATTGACATCAGAGAGCGCCAAGAGTATAAAAAAACTGCCTGAAACTGAGCCTTTAGCTCACTGGGATTATTTGTACACACTCTTACCTCAATGTTATAAACTTTGACCATTTTCACAATAAACATCCACCAGCATCAACCACTGTCTCCCATATACCCTCTGATGATAAAACTGACATTACTTTGACCCCAGCAGACCTCCAGCAGTTGAGAAAAGTATATGAGTTTGCGGCTTTCACCCATAATAGCTCCTACAATTACGCAATTAGATTTTGAGATTTGTATGACACTTTTTTCTTTCTTTCTTCCTGTGTTAGAAATGACAACAACAACAAAAAAGTAATCTAGAAACAATGTTTAATTTGGAGCAGCGTAGTATGCGCCACATTAAGGAAATGATAAGAAATCAAACATGATCCTGATAAAAACTAAGCAGCCGATTACTCTAAATTGTGGCTTATCTGCATTATTCTGTGCATTGATGTATATTCTTGTCTGACTTTTTCCTCTGCTGGCTCACTGTTTTATTAGCTTTTTGGCTTTTTGAGAGGAGAGAATTAATAAAGAGGTTCTGTTGTATTTGCAGTCAGTCCAGTGACTTATTGCATGATCCTCAAATATGTTGGGCCAGCTGAGTTGGAGAATTTCAGGCCTAACAGCAGACAGTGCTAAGTGCTGATTTATACTATAAACTGCATATTATAATGTAAACAGTCTATGATTTGTACTCTAGAGATGTGGCATCCTTTCCTTTTTATATACAGCAGCTGTCTAGTTGATATCCACTTTAACACTGCCTTTAACACCGAGTTAAAATTAAGTTTTTTCCCCCAACCGTGGATTATTTTGCGGTTTTACACTCCAACAAACTACAGCCTGATTGCGTTCACAACTGACGGCCCCTATAAAAAAAAAAACATCTATGTGAAATTTAGATTATTCTTCCTACAGCTGATCCACAAATAATTTTCAGGAGGAACATACAGTACTTGAAATCTGTGAATGATTATTGTTATTGTTATTGTTTCAGCTTGCATTGTTTATACTTTTCTTTTACCATCTGCATTGCATTTCTGTCAGCAGACGTTCATCAACTTAAAAATTTCGTGTTGATGCTTTGATGTGTTTGGTCTTCATCTGTTTTTCATAATTTTGCAATTTTATTTTGTTCTTTATTAACTGAAAATATTTGGGCCTAATGTGTATTTTAACTCCATTAAAAAATGTCCCCATTTGTTTGGCTCGCATAGTTTTAACATAAACAGCGTAATGAACTTCACTTTTAATGCACTTTTGTCAGTCAAACATAAATTAAACAAAACAATTGAGTTTTATATTTTTTTTAAATACTGTTAGCACGCATTGCATGGGGTACCATTTCTGAATTTCTACTTACATTTATGTCTCTGTTCAATATTTTGTCATGTTTATACCTTTATTTCTACTTTTTGTTTTTAATGTAAAGCGCATGTGTAAGGAACTTTGTCAAAACAGGGGCCTGGGGACTAGAAATGGCCCAGCAAAGGGTCATATTCGGCTCGCTAGACAACATTAAATACTCCAATTTTATTATTATTATTTTTTTTGTAAACACTGTTGTTCCTATTGTGATGATGTTTGCATTAGAGAGCAGTGAAAATTGATGCAAATTTAAAAGCATTTCTTGATCTGGAGAAGTTGTTTGAATTATAAAGACATAAAATACTTTTGTATTTCTACATGCGAGGGTTTTGTGCCATTCCACTGTCATTGTCAGTTTGTCAGTCCAACTGTGGTAAATTCTTTCAATTTGTGGGGCAGGAGGATAAGAGTTTAAAAAAAAAATGCTGTGGTCACAATTACCTCAGGGATCACAAACCGTTAGCTCTTTTGCCCATCTCAGTGGCTCCCTGTGGCTTTGACAGAAGTAGCTTTTTCAAAATTAGTTTTTCTTTACATTCTTTTAAAATTATTAAAATGTATAGCCATACACCAAAGTAAAACAAAAATGTTAATAGTCTTGATTTTATCAACTAAAATGTACATTGTTGCCTACATGTATCACCTGGAGCCCCTTGCTATGGACTCCAAATCCAAAAAATAAAAGTTGTAGCAGAAAATAAAGAATTTACTACTGTGTGTGGACAAATTGGTTTAATTGTTCTTGATCTGAGGCTTGATAATAGTCACAATTAAATTCAAACTTTTTTCTCATTTTTACTACTTGCTGCTATTTATTGTATTTATTGTAAAGGTAGGGTTCTTTGAACACAGGAAGGACTCAAGGTGGGCTTTAAGTAAGTCTATACATGCTACATACTTATACTTCACAATTATTACTTTTTGGCTCATACACAGAGCTTTTTGCTCATGGGAAGTTGTTATGGGTGTTAACCTGGTTTATTGTTGTTGCTATTTTATTTTTGTTAATAAAGATAAGATTTTTAATAACATCATAAATACAGCAAAACATGATATTGTGTTTTTTGTGAATAACAGTTTTATTATTTTTTTAGCAAACTAAAAAATCAAAACAGAAAAAGCATCAAAACAGAAATTCCCCATTTCCCTCAAACATGCCAACAAGTCATCAGCATTCAACAATTATCCTTGACTATGATTAAACTCATAATAAACCTAAAAATGTAAAATAGAGTCCAGCCATAATAATAAAAAAAAATAGAATAATTTTTTTTTTAAAAAAAGAAAAGAAATGCATATGCATATACACGTGCATACTTCAAGTATGCTTGGCAAGATACTGGGCCACAAGTTGCCCCTGATGCCCCCATAAGGTTCAAAGGGCTTCGACATAGAAAAAGGTCTTTTTGTGAATAGGTTTGTAGTAGGAAAGCACTTTGCTCAAATAGAGTAGAAAGGCGTTGAATAAGTTAGATATATGCATGAATACACTTTATGAACTTCCCAAAATATTTCTCCCATTTTTTATACCTACAACCTTGCAAGTCTATCATCTGGCTGTAACGATAATGGAATTATGTGATCCACGCCGCTGTGCTGGATTAATAAAATTTCCAGTCCTTCGAATAGACTTTTATTTTGAAGGTTCTACCGGATGTCTGCCGCTGCGACGGCAGCTAGAGGAAGAAACGAAGCGAGACGCAGCAGGAGTGGAGCAAACCCAGCAGTCTCAGCCTCATGCTTCGTCCTGGGCACTTCTCCTCCTCCGGTCCGCTGTCGAAAACATCGTGACAATATTTATTTCCTATTTTCTTTTTATTATTTAGTGACAGAAACAATGACAACAACAAAAAACGGGGGAGGGGGGAAGACGGGGGCCGAGGCATGGAGCTTTACTGCCTGGAGCTACCGGACGAACCAGTGAGAGCCCAGCCTGACCCAAACATCCTCTATGATGACAGGGTGTTGCAAAGTTTATTAACAATCGAGGACAGGTTTTTACCTCAGTGTTCGTATTTCCAGCGGGTCCAGAAGGATATTCAGCCTTATATGAGGCGAATGGTTGCAGGTTGGATGCACGAGGTTTGTGGGCATTTTATGCATTAGCGGGGCTAACCTACCAGCTCCAGCTAATGCGATTTTTTTCTCCTGTTTTTCTTGCAAACTTAAAGTGATTTTTTTGTTACTCGTTTTAGCTCGTGGGGAGTTGTTATGGATGTTAACCTGTTTGACAATTGAATAAGAGTGAGTCACCAAAGGCGTGGGAGAGTCGGAAATTCCACCACGAAGAAAATTCGGCTTCAAAGAAACAGCCGAGCTGCATATTTAGTGGTTAACGGCTTCAAAGTTGGTGCTTTATGCTAATTACTGAGCTCAGGCGACAGGGGAGAAGTTATTCTTAATTTACATCATCGAAAACTCGAAATTTCCCCCTCACAGTAATTATTATTAATTTTTTAAAAAGTGACTCCAGCTCGGGGCAAGGCAGGCAGCGTGAATGCTAAACCACTTTCATTTTTTCAGCTTGTGAAAATAACTTGAATTTGACAAACTTTTTTCTCAGCAACTGTCGGAAACCGTTTTAAGAAAACGTGCTGAAATTTTGCACACTTTGTAAAGCTCCTGGGTAGTTTATTTTATTTTATTTAAATTTTAATCTTTTTTTCTTTTGAGTCAGGCAAGTCCCAACAAGGAAGAGAGGCTGAATGGCGATGTGGGGGTTTTGCAGAACGACTTCCTATTGAACTAATTTGTTTCTGCTTTGCTCTGACTTTGCAGACTTTCACGCAGGAAAGAGACGTACTAATTAGTTATTTAGCCTTTAACCCGAAGACAGTACTAGAGCAAGGAGAGATAACAGTACTGAGCCCCAAACCCCTCTGATTTCAGATTTATATATATATATATATATATATATATATATATATATATATATATATATATATATATTCCTCTTTTGCATAGTTTTACCTAATATGTATGTCTCCTATTTAAACTTTTCCAGGTGTGTGAAGAGGAGAAGAGGAATGAAGACGTCTTCCCTTTAGCTATTAATTATTTAGACAGATTTTTAGCGGTGATGCCCATGAGAAAAAGTTATTTGCAGCTTCTGGGAGCTGTGTGCATATTTCTGGCCTCCAAGCTAAAGGACTGCAGGCTCATATCAGCAGAGAAACTTTGCATGTACACAGATAACTCCGTCACACCACGGGAACTGCTGGTAAGCCCCATCCATTCATTCATTCATTCATTCATCCATTCATTCATTCCCATGCATGAAGATGATGTGTCACATTTTTTTGATGACTTTGTTGCTAATGGCTGAATTGGTTTCACAGGAAGTATCCCATTTTCCTTATAAGTGGAGCACAATGCAGCCACATCCTTTCTTGGGATCCATGTGGCCTGAAGAGACACGTGATGCCATCTAGTGGCAGTTATGCAATTTAAAATTATGGATCTCATGAGGAAGGCTGCATTTCTAGTACATATTGAGTAGTTTATGCTATAAGAAACAAGCCTACAAGCTCAAGTATTATTTTTTCTTACTGGTGATACTGTTTATTAAACAAGCTTCAAGACAAGGATACTTTTGGAGCCAGTGCGCTTTAAGTCATTTGCATATATTAGATTTCTCTGTTAATCATTTCTTGTATAACATGTAAGAAAACATTTAAGGATGATTAGCCCACCCAGCAGTCTTTACTTAGTCTGACTCCTCTTGAGCTTTTGATAGTCTCACGTGGTCTTTATCATTATAATAACTTTGCACACTTGTGAACAACCTGTAGATGTTCATGTTCCTGAATTATTAATATTATAGAGCAGAGATGTAATTTTTCAATCCAGTTATATTGATTTCAGGCTCCTTAATGTGGCTGTATGTGTTTTTGTGATAGTGAACTTGTGGTTTAGTACCTCAAGAAGCAAACAAACAAACTTTAATTTAATATATGTAAAACTGGCATTTTTATGGACAAATTAGTTGCTGCCCTAAAGAAAATTTAGAGCTAGGTCCTGTTGGAAGTTTCTATTTTAAAAAAGGAAAAAGAGTTAAACAACTAATTAAGAATTGAAATAGTTGCAGATTCTCATTTAACCACTTAGTGCTTCAGTTCTTGACTAATTTACATGTTGCTGTAAGATCTGCTCCTGATTTCGACCAAACTCTTGCATATGCTCTCTATATGACGTCCTCCCTTGCCTGCAGCTGTTTAGGGAAATGACATCTGTCCGATTTGATGCTCCATATTGTCGTAAGACTCCAGATTCCTGGATATCCTCACAGGATGCGTGGAGCAGGCAGAAGGAGCTCCTCATTCTTGTAATGAATGCACTGCTGCTGCAGTTACTGCTGCTGTTGGCAATTTAATAGAGAAGTTTAAGAAGGGTGGAGGGGTGTTTTTTTTTTTCTTTTTTTTTGTTCAGGGCAGCTGTCCAGGAAGTGATCCCCGCCTGCTCATCTCACAATCACTGATCTCCAGTGGGGCTAAAATAGTTTGAACTGAAGCAGGTTATGCACAGGAAACCCACATAAATGTGAATGATGGGGGACATTTTTGATGACAGATAAGCAGTTAGGGGTGGGGTGGGGGACTGTCCCTGTCGAGTGTTGGGGTTTTGGTGTTTACTACATTTACCTGTTGTGTAACGCATAGAGGAAGTGAGAAATTGAAATCAGCTGTGTTTATTCATTGTTAAAGGGCATTGAAATGATCAAAAATGAGTACCTTTAATCTAGTTTAGTTTCCTGCTGTTGCAGTTGTTTTCAGCCTGTCTACTCTTCAGTCATACTTCAGTTAACCTCTCTATTTGTCTACCCATAAAATGAAGGAAACTAAACAGTGACACTGTTATCTCAGTGGTTTTCTCATGGCAAGGAGTGAATCTCATGTTCTGACAGAAATTTATTGATATCGCCTTAAGTTAAGGTCAACCCAGCTTGCCTGATATCAGATTTATCAGCTTGTTGCAGTCACGCCAGTTTCTAAGGAAGTCCATATCAGTTTTCCCTATCCAGTCAACTAGACACCAGCGAAAATCCTCCTCAGTTCCAGCACACAGTTTGACAGCAGTGTTAGCCCCACCTATGCCACTCACTGGCTAATTGTCTTCACTATGCCAGAAGAATCAAACCTGGTGGACAGATTCAAACCTAACATTTCTAGTTTTGATTTTCAGACCACCTCATTATTTAAACATAACTTCTCACACATCAGATTAAGTTTCTACAGAGCACTGTGCATGTTAGGAGGCTCCCCAGCTTGCATTATTTGAGAGTTAAAACCTACAGAGACTTATCCTCTACTGGCACATGCCGGGGTGCCAGTTTGGCTTTTGGTGTGTGGGTGCGCGCGGCGTGAACCAGCCCACACTTTGACAGGTTTAACAACATTACACAGCGTTACTTAGTGAAGGCTGGGTCATTTTCACAGTTGTGTAAAATCCCGGCATGATGGTGGCGTCTGTGAATCATCTGTGAATTTAGTTTAGTCAGTGGGCCGCTCACAGTGCCATTGTTTTTGGTACCGTCTTTTTAGACGGTAGCATCAGTGCCAGTCATGGTGGCAGTGGGCCTGCTTTGTGAAACCATGTATTCGTGAAGTATAGATGGGGAGGGTGGGGTAGGGGGGTAAGGGTGTCTAAACTTTTGACTGGTACTGTACTGCTGTGCTTTTTGTCTCACCTTCCTTCCCTTTGGCATGTTCCCACTTATCATCTGTAGGTACAACACATTCAGAAGTGGCTGGAGTAAAGTTAGACTTAAATTTGTTACTGAATGAAAGTATATTGATGAGAGTAGTTGCCTAGTCATGAAAGCATTGCAACAGTGCTTCTCCCTTAGTTTGCCATTAGCAATGACGCCATTTATAGGAAATTTTTACCACACCCATATATTGTTTTCCAAATTTGTAGTTATGTTGCTGGCACACCTGTGTAACCTTAAATAAAAGCCCATTTGCCATTTGGAGGGCTCAAACAAATAAAACAGGAACACATCCAAGTGTCTTTCATAATGAACAACTCTTGTATATTGTCTTCTGGAGGAACACACACATCCACAGCTCAGAAGATTTATTTCTTTTTAGTTCACTAACTTAATTTAATGTATTTTAAGGCAGGTGAGTTTTAAATGAACTCACCTGAAAGGATTTTACAGACTACAGGGATGCTTGGCTGCTGTAGGACTTTTATTTTTCTCTAAAAGAGAAACACGGGCATAAAAATCAGGTGTAACAGGACATGTAGAAATGTGTGAGTCCACTAGTTTTCTCGCATTTAAAGCTGCAGTGCACAGCATCAGATTTCAGGCACTAAGTTTCTGTCTTGCATTGACATGTAGGGGGTTAGAGAGTGTTGTTAAATTGGGAAAATAAAACTTGCAGAGACCCTGCAGCAACTTGATTGGCTGAGTTGAAAACTTGTCTCTGATAATGACTAGTTTTTCGTCTGAGTAAATTTTAGATATTTAAGTCTTTGACATCTCTACTTGCACTAAAGCCTAGCAGCTGTTTCTAAATTGAAATACTGATGAGCCAAATGGCATAAAATTA
>JAMQGT020007663.1:0-7500 GCA_024447675.2 Pterophyllum scalare | reverse complement strand
ACCTGCAATTATTTGCTGAGGGAAGATACATGTGCAGGTTAATTTGGGAATATTTTGGTTTTATACTGTCGGCCTAAATGAAGCAGTTAGGTCAAGGAAAATTTGAAGCCTCTAAATGAACAACCAGTTGGGGATACTGTGCTAATTGCCTGATTGATCAGGGTGCTCACTGTATCAGACGCCCAGCATCCTGATTGGGCTAAGCACTGAGATTTTTTTTTTAATAATAAAAAGGGGATACAACTTTAACTCTGTCTTATTAGACTATTGCTGCCATTTTACACATGTAAAAACAGATTGAAAATGCAGTTAAGTTTAAAAAACAAACATAACAAGGAAAATGTCATAAATTAATAGTTATTCACTCTGCTTGCTGAGAGTGAATGACATTAACCATGATGTGGTGCACTCTCACTCTATAGGCACACAGCTCCATCTTTGCCTCTAAAATTCATTTTGTGCAACGAGTGTGCTCCCCCCCCCCCCAAAAAAAAAAAAAAACTTGATGGACTTGACCACTTGCTGACAGACACGCATATAATGCAAGTCAGAAGTGCACGCATCATGCCTGAATTGAGTCCCTGCATCCTAAGAACACCTAGGTCTGGATTAGTTTGCACTAATTTCTTAAGTGTCTTAAGGTTTTCCAACTACAAATAAGATGGATAAACTTCGATGCCCTTATACTTAGCTTGTGCACTGTGTGGACTGAATGAATGGGGTAGATTCATCTGGGGGTAGAGATGCCATCATAATGGTATTTTTACAGTTCATCATTGTGCACTAAGAGCTCCTGAAATGTCTGGAGTTTGTGTACAAGATATAAATACAGTGAATGGTATGGAGTTTCTTTAAATATTTAACTCATACTCGTATATTACTCACATGTAACTTTATATTAAAAGTAGCCATAGAGGGCATCTATATAGAGTACTTAATTTTATTTAATTTTTTGCTGCAACACAGCAGTCGCAAAAAAAATAAATAAACAAATACCAATGCTTTAAGAGTTTAGTATAGAAATCCATAAATGCCTCAGAAACAACACTCTTAGTTTGTGGTTAGGTTGCCATGGTGATGTGGGCCCCGCGACCCAGCCAGCCGTCACAACAGGCGCTCCGTCTGCAGCCCATCGGGTTCCAATTATTCGTACATTTTAAAGGAATGTTGGCCCCTTTGTGAGCTTGGCTCATTCCTTAAGAGTCCTGCAGCCGGCTCAGGGAGGCAGACCTCCCACATCTTCCACACAGACCTGCAGGGGGGACAGAGACTGAGGGAGAGGATCCCTTTTCATAAGAAAAGCCGTCCAAAAACATCCGGTCCCACTGTCCTATATTCTGTTTTACACCCAAACTCAGAAGGTTAGGGTGCAGCAGGTCAAAGCCATTTCCTCTAGACCTCCACATGGGATTGACCGTGCAGTAAACCCGAGGGACGGTGGAGGAAGGGAGTCCAGCATTTCAGACCTGCCTATCTACTCCCTGACAGTCCCCAGAGCTCTTGTAGGAGTTCCTTAGCTTGTACCACAGACATGCACGTGTCCTGTGCCCACTGTGCAGCTCGCTGTTCTGTGCTGCTGGTATTGGAGTGTGCTGGCACCCATTGTTCTGGTCATGATGCAGACGAGACCACCTACCTCGGCACATAATTCCCCGCTGGTATGCCATGCATGTGACCAGAGCTGTTAAACAACTCGCATGTCAAACTGAGGAGAAATGCCAGCATTTTGCATGCTAGTGTCTACATACAGGTGTACAGATTAAACTCTCTGGAGGTCCACCATTTCTTTGTGAGCAGACCAAGTGTGTTATATTTACAGTAACATAAATATAAATGCTTGTATATCATGTAGGGACGAGCAGAGAGCCAGTTGATGCCTCCAAACATTGAACTTTTTGAAAATGCACTTACAGTGGTTTACATACTGTAAATTTTGCTGTGAAAGCCGTAAGAATGACTTTAATGTAACATTACTGTAGTTGTATTTCTTATATTTCTTTTAGCTTTATTTATGCACATGAATAGTGACACATTTTAAAGCATTGAACTAATATTTTGAGTGCTAAGGATTTTTCGAGTGCATTTTTGTCTTGTGACAAAATCAAAAGCGTGATTATAGTTGGGACACATGGTACTATGCCTCCAAAAATGAATCTGGGCTGGAGAGGATTATGTGTCTTTAAAGCACTCAGACACTAGCAGAGGTTTGATGGAAGGGTGTATGTTTAACCACTGCTGACCCTTTTTCTTTTTATAATTGTTCCAGGATTGTTTGAAGGCTTGCCAGGAACAAATAGAGCGTGTGCTGACCACCAGCCTGCAGCAGGGCCAGCAGTACCGGCAGGAGACCGGTGTCCGAGCTGGCAGCAAGGCGAGGGAGCAGCAAGACCAGTCCAGCACCCCGACAGACGTGCGCGACGTCAACTTATGAACTCTCGATGCCACCAGACTTGCACAACGCTCGTGCTTGCCAACCAATGAACTGACAGAAGTGAGGGCACGTGAGCTGTCAGTAGATCTACGTCAAGTCACCCCCACTTCCCTGTTGAATGTTGGCGTGACAATATATGAACATTTAGAGCGTAAGTTTCTAGTTTTTCTTCTTTTTGCCCCATTCACCAACTAGTTGGGGGTACTTTCACCTTTTGTATGGGCCACATGTAATCAAAAAAGCTATTTAAAAAAAGAAAACAATAAATTCTTGAAAACTTGATAGTGCTTTAGGTTTCTAGAAAAGAAACCTGAATATATTTTCATACTTGAAAAAAAAAAGCATAATTATATGAAATATACATATTGCTTTTGGAGCAAAATGAATATGATACTGTATATTTAGTATTTAGTTATGTTACTCTTTAAATATCTCTTAGCAGTTATCAGTAGTTTTAATGGGATTTTGTCTTTCCTGGAAATCCATATAGTAGTGATTCAAATGCTGATAATACAATATAGGACATTTAAAGCTGATATCCAACCAGAGGAGATCTGCTGCATGTAGCTGCACTGTCTACCATACTGTGCACCTGCAGTACTGCTTACTATTTATGCACAAACACGCTGGCAAGGAGTGGGCTGGGCCTACTCACACAGGAAAGACATGAAGATGGTTTAAGGCCTGCAGGAGACTGGTTGGTTGTTAACCAGACTCCTCTAACTGGAGTGCTGACAGGACCGTATGTTCATTCGTGCGTTCAAATTCAGCAGTGCTATGCTGCTGTTTTTGATGCCTTTTATAGGTGGAGCTTGTACATATTGGAGAGCATTTGGCTTGGAGAAAGGTAGCACTGATGTCATGTTACCAGAAAAAGAGGAAATCTGGCAAGTTTTTTTAGCCAAGTTTGAGAGGGTATTGAAGCAAGTTGAAGGGTTTCTTGGGAGGTTTTTAGATGAAAGAATTAGTAAAGTGACTTAAAAATGCAACAAGTCTGGACTGATTAATAAGGGCCAAACAGTGAGGAGGATTATTTTAAGCTTTATGTTTATGCAGTCGCATAATACTTGAGTGACACCAGGAGGAGGAATAATAATCCTGGTGATGTGGTGATGTCCGGGGTGGGGTGGGGGGATAGGGATCAATTTGTGTGTGCTGCAGTTTCTCTTCATCAGTTATACTTTTTTTTTTTTTGGTTATGTTTTGGGTCCTTTTTGTTTTTGTTTGGTTTTTGTTTTTTTGCAGAGAGGGTGATTTGGAACAATATCGATGCACTTTTAAAACACTCCTTAAGATTGGTAAGGTGATCGTGGTTGAGGAGAGTTCAGTGGGCTTTTAGGGGTCATTTTTGGTTTTATTTTAGTTTTTCTTTTAAATTATTAGACCTTTTCTCTTTTTCTTTTTTTTTGTTTCCTGGGCTGGTTTCCCATGGGGGTAAAATATCTCGAAAGTTCAACCCCTACAGGTGAATAGTCATAGGATAATAATCGGTGTTATAGTGTAAAAGCCAAGTCATGTTTAGACCTTGGTGCATTTATTTAACTTTTGAACTTGAATTTTTTTTTTATTACTTCAAAGCCCCCTTCCAATAGTTCTTTAAAATAGTTAGACTGTCCTAAATATTCTTGTTCATGTTTTGTTCTTATGTACATTGCTTTCTGAAGTTTTAAAACTGCCATATATGTGAGTTTTACACATGTGTGTATATAACCAATTTCTCAGTGCTTGAATTCCTCATTAGACCAGAAATGTAGTTTCTAAATCTTGCATGTTCGGTTTGTGCAAAAAAGGAAAAAAAAAAAAAAGCCAAATGTTCCCCAGAAAAAGTGCTTTAAGCTGACAAATGTGTATGCTTTTAAGGTTTTGATTTTAAAAGCAACTATTCCAAAGTAAAATAGATTATATACGTCATTCTCTTGCTGCTATGAAGCTTTTCTTTTCTAGTCTTACACAAAGATGCCTTGTCATTCACTCGTGTGCTGCTATATTATGAAATGTTGTTTATGTAACAAGTCTTTGCTTTTTGTGTGTGTGTGTGTTGTCTGTACCCGAGGGAACGTAACACAGTTTGGTGCGGGACTGGAAGTACTCATTTGATTAGCATGTTTTATTCCTTTATTATTTGTAACTTTGTATTCTATCATATTCTTGCTGCTTCTTTGTAATGTTTGTGTACCTCAGGTTAATTTGGACGGATAGAGCGAGAATCCATCTCATTACCTCATCACACACTCACTTCACATCACACACATTGAATTCACTCTTAATTCATTGGACAGGTTTCACTTTGTTTGTCCCCCTCCTCCGTTCCCTTCGCCCTGCATGAGAAGAAGTGTCACTTTAGCTCTTCAAACCAAGACACATCCACCCTCAGATTCCATTGAGCAGTTACAAGTGCCTATAACCTACTTTTAAATATTTTCACACATCTGGTGCTAAAGTAAAAACAGCCTATACTAGAAGTGCCGGAAAGAGTTTTGAACAGTTCATTGGATTTTTCTTTTCTCCTGAGGTACCCATTTATTCAAAGTTTAAACCATCAGAATGTTTTATTATTGTATGGTGTGGTTGTTGCTCCAAACTCCCTTCCCACCATCCCCCACACACACATGTTCAGCCACACAGTGTACCTCAATAATTTGTCCTCAATAAATTGGCTAGAAATCATACAACTTTTTGGTCTTCCTTTCTACATGCTTAATTGTGTTACTACGACTCTGCTGCCACCAGAGGGCGACTAAGCTATAAGAAAGTGGGGTAAGTTAGGAATACAGGATGCAGGCCTACAACTGAAAATCTGAGTTGCATTAAAGATGAACATGGAAATAGTAAAAATACTGCATGTGGTAAAATCATATCCTGCCCCTCAGGATATCATGGTTTTTGCCTAAATCTATCCATCCAGTTAAAGTTGCAGTTGTATATTTCACATAATTAGAATAAAACATACTTTGTATGCCCATGCACTATTCTAGAGTTGGTCTCTTCTACTCCCATAAGTGGTAGAACCAACTGGTTGAAATGTTTTATATGGTTAAAACACAAACATGAAAATTAATAAATGCTTGATACAAATATATTTCAAAATGTGTCAAAAACTGGTTTCATCATGGGTTTGTGGTTTTTATTTTTGAGCGACTGGGTTGATATGTTGACAAGAGTTCCAAAAAAGACTTTATAAAATAATCTCAAACTCACCAGCATAGAAAATAATTCTTCAGATTAAATTACATTGTCTTCTGTCTTATTGCCTAAAAGAGTTTGGTGCAGATGTACACTCACTGGCTAACTCATATCTAATAATCCAATCACATGGCAGAAACTCAATACATTTAGGCAAGTAGACCTGATCTAGATAACTTGAAGTTCAAACTGAGAGTCAAAATGGGGAAGAAAGGGTCTGTTTTTCTCCATATTTCTGAACAAGCAGAACAATGGAGAAAAACAAAAAATACCTGCTGACAAGAGCAGCCATTATACCCATTTGTAGGTGCCTGCTACAAAAAAATTATAGATACAGGGATGTACTCTCTCTCTCTGTCTCCTCAAATATTTGATCTCAAGAACGCAAAACAGACATTATCAGCTATTATTAAAATAATTTCTATTTATATTAGTTTAGTAATAGAAACAATATAGAACCAACCTGAGCAGCTGCATCACTGTCTGGTTTGGGAACTGCACTGTGGCTGATCGCAAGTCCCTTCAGATCCCTTCGGATAGTGAGAACAGCTGAGAAGACTGCGGTCAAGTGAGCCGCAGCTCAGCCGCCGCTTAAATTTCTTGCGCTTCTACTCTCAGTTTTATGGTAATGCTCGTCCTTCGTTGCCGATTTCTGTACAACGGAACAAAAATAAGCCGTAGTTACTTTTGATTTAAACATGTGTTCTCGTTATGTAAAACACTATGACATATAACAATAACAATAACTATTAAATTATGCGTTTTAAGACAAAGTTATGGTGTGTGTGTGTGTGTGTGTGTGTGTGTGTGTGTGTGGTGAGGAGACATTAAGAGAAGTAAAGCTCCACAAGTCCTATTTTTTTTCTCAATAAACGTGTGTGAAATTTGCTGGTAACCAAACTCTTCACTCGTGATTGCTCTCATTACAAATGTATTCAGGTTTTCATCATGGCCTGCACAGCTGATTTTGCAGTCATCCTGGATATGCTCTAGCCTGACAACCCTCCAACCGCGACGCTGAACATAAGAGGATGGATGGATGAATACATAGATGGACGGATGAATGGATGGATAGATGTGGCCAGTATGCATGCAGAAAGTCAGAATAAATAAACCCAGGGTTAAGCTATAGGACTATACAATTGTAATTATAAATTGACAATTCTGAACCTATTTAATAAACTCAATCCAGTGTGGTTATATGATAATTTATAAAGTCAATCATTGATAGCTGACATAAAAATGTTTCTCTGCATTCATCTTCTGCCTTGTTCACTCTACCTGGCTGTGAAATTTCATCTAAGGCCAGTTAAGGAGTCCACTTAAATTAGATAACATATCTGCATAAAATTCACCAAGGTTAATGCAATATCAAAAATATATTTAAAAATTCATAAAAAAATCAGCATAGGAAGTTGACGTGGAAGTCTCAACTGATTATCACTCTGGATGACCCCCTCTGCATGTGTGCAGAGTTTCATCACCAAAAAAATGCATAATTTCATATTTCTGATATTGCATTAACCTTGTTGAATTTGTCACCTGATTTCTGTGGATTCCTGCAGTTTCTTTGAATGAAACTCTGTACACATGCAGAGAGGGGTCAGTCAGAGTCATAATCAGTTGAGACTTCCATGTCAACTTCCTATGCTGATTTTTTATGAATTTTTATAATTTCATATTTCTGATATTGCATTAACCTTGTTGAATTTGTCACCTGATTTCTGTGGATTCCTGCAGTTT
Organism: Pterophyllum scalare; assembly: GCA_024447675.2. Lineage (NCBI taxonomy): Eukaryota > Metazoa > Chordata > Actinopteri > Cichliformes > Cichlidae > Pterophyllum > Pterophyllum scalare. Next base: position 143 of record JAMQGT020007663.1, on the reverse strand, counting down.
CTTTGAATGAAACTCTGTACACATGCAGAGGGGGTCAGTCAGAGTCATAATCAGTTGAGACTTCCACGTCAACTTCCTATGCTGATTTTTTATCCAGAATTTTCTAATGATATTTTTGATATTGCATTAACCTTGGTGAATTT